>PVLC010001114.1:122835-148708 GCA_004027655.1 Graphiurus murinus | reverse complement strand
GAAAAAAAAAAAAAAAAAAAAAATGAATTTGTTATGACAAAATGCTTGTGATCATTTAACGTCAAGTGAGGTTCATTATACTATTCTAACTATATTTGTAAATGTTTGGAAAATAAAATTTTGATGCAAAAATAATATTAATAAAATGCCTCAGTAGAATCCTTTCTACCTTGGTAGCATCAGGTGAGTCATATTTATTAAAAACTGCTATCTATTAATTTAAGTTGATTTGGCAGTACCTTTACTAAAAATAAATTTGTCAATGTTCATATTTATGAGTAAATGTTTATTCTTGAAAGTGTAAAAAGGAATAAATTTTAGAAGGCCTTTTAATTTGATTCACTCAATTCCATCATATTTCTGAACAGTTAAGGATTGACTTTAATATCCAGTACTTAGAAATATCTTTAAAAAACAAATAAAATTAAGTGCTGATATCTACATATTATCATTTCATAATAAACCCTCTCTTTATTAAATGATTGATTTTTCTCAATATAGAAATTTAGACTTTTTATTTATGTTTACTGATGGCTTTAAACACAAAGGTAAATAAAACAATAAAATTTAAGACATTTTTATGCATGCAGTCATTATGCATACACTGTAAAATAGTCATCTTGCTAAGCTTTCTTGGAAAAGAAGGTAAAGTTACCATGAGTGCTGCATCTTTGATAATAGGAAAATCAATATAATAAATTACATATTTATGTCCACATATAAATGCATTAGATACATTCTGAACATTCCCTACATTCTTGTAAATTTCTCTAATGCATGCAGTTTATGTTACTCTATAAACAAACATTTTCCAGATAGCTAGTTTTTTTTTTCCTTTAGCACATAGTTAACTATACTCTTTTACATGCCATAAATTTACACATAAATCATCCCTCATTTATAAAGCTCTAGTCACATTCGAAGTTAATTGGAAATTTAAAATTTCCCCTAAAGCTCACATCATATAAAGGTCAGTGAAGAGGTATTAATAATTATTTTTTTAAATAGGATATAAGGTGAGGATGTTAATAAACCACTTTAGAGCTTTGTTGTAACAAATGCATTTGAAAATTGCAAGTTCAGAATAAATAAGTGATAATCTTAAGAAATTTCAGAGCAAAGCGAAGAGACAGCAAAGCGAAGGATGCTTAATATGTGGCCTTAAACTACTCAATTTCATTAATGATGACAGCAATTTTAAGATTCAAATGGACATGAAATTATATAGAGAAGGAAAGCGGTGAAGAGAGAGAGAAAAAAGTCTCCTTAGAAATAAATCAATTTAGGTACAAAGAAGTCAGCTTAGTTCTTTCTTCTTATGAAATTATTATTAATGAATTTGGATTCAAATACAAATTTTCTCATTTGCACTGACCTTGGGAAAGTATCTTGTCTTTGACCCACAGCTAGGTGTCGGATTCCTTGAGTGTCCCTGGTCCTTTACTTCTGGGTTTGCCTCAGGGGTGTGTGAACATGTAATTTATCTTCCAAACCAGAACATATCTGAGAGTGAAAGAACTTTGAATAATTGCACTGGGCTAGTGAGTGTCAATGGGAGCTGCCCTGGGAAAAGTGGAGCATCTGCTCATCGTCCTCATGAACCCTCTACTCTGACTTGCAGAAGATCAACACCTCTCATAATACTCATGCACTATCTCCAGGATGAGTGTGGGACCTGAATCTTTACATTAAAATTAGCTGGATCTCTTGAGGGAAATGTTCTAGGTGCTTACTCAATACAGAGTTTACAGAAGGAATTAGATTGATAGGCAGCTCAGTAGAGAGCCCATGTGCTATGCTGTCTCCTTATATTTCAGTCAAAATTCTCAATGCTATACTTCAAAATACCTGGCCACCAACACTTAGAGGAAGGAAGATATATTTGCTCACAGTTCTGGAGATTTTAGTGGTTTAATCCATGTCAGGCCTGGTTATACTGGGGAGCTCAGGTCATTGTGGTGTGAGGCACAGAGAGAGTGCAAGGGCTCTGATCTCACATCATAGAGGCCAGAAGCATGAGAGAGATAGCAAGAGGATTCAAGGACACACAAGCACAGTCCCCAAGGCCACATCTTCAGTGACCCACCTCTTCTAGTCACACCCCACTTGCCTAGATTATGACCCATAAAATCCCTTACCATGATTTATCCATTGATAAGATTACAACCCTGAGTATATCTCCTCTGATCATCAAAACGAGCTCTTTCAGGAGATATTCCTTTTCTAAACTTTATCACCTTGTTTTCCTGATATATCCCTAACCTCAACCTAGTTTTATGCTCCGGGATATATACTCACTGCTCTCCCTGGATCCTTTCTTCAATGTTTAGATTTCATCCCCAGCTACAAAGGTGGCAGGAGTATGGGTCTGTTTTCTGGACTTTCTAACTAGAAATCTTTCAGAAAACATGATGAGATTTGGGAGGGAATGCATGGCATCAAACTTCTTCCCTTCATTTTCTTGCTCATTGCAGGAAGGTTTGCCCAAAGTTGAGCAGTCTCATTCTGCAAACTATTGGTCACATGTCATTATTGAGCATTTGAAATCATGCTAGTTGAAATTGAGATGTACTGTAAGTACAAACTACACACCCAGTTTAAGGGACTTGGTATGAAAAAAGTAAATATCTCAATATTTTTTTACAATTATGACACTTCATACTGATATATTGCATATTATTGTGGGCTCTAGTGGACTCTGCTTGCTCTGTAGTTTCTCCACGAAAGGTAGCTGCTCAAGGCAGCTTCCTGACAATAGTCTTCTCACACGATGACAGGAAGCTTAATATAATAATTTTAAGAGACTTTAATAATTGGGGAGTTGGGGAAGAGATAGATGACAAATTTCCTCCCTATTTGTAGCCAGCACCTTACTTTCATAGAAATTTTAGACAAGGCATCATAAAAGTTAATCAAAAAACAGAAACTAACAATTTTCATGAGTTACAATAAAGAATGTTAGTGAGGCAGACATGTGACAAGCTTGGAGGAAGGAAGGATTAGCCATTGCTGGGTGGAGAGGACATCAAAGACCACACCATAAAGATTACGCCGGGTCCCTAGGAATATCTGCTTACGGATAAATCCCACCCAGCCAAATACCATGTATTCAAACTGTCCTGGTTCAAGATGGTAATCTCAATGTGTGTTCTAAGATGGCCCTTGACCGTATGTATTTGATTAACTAAAATATTTTATTAAAATTTGGTTTAAAAAAAACTTAATAGTGTCTAGATAATTTTAAATTATGTATGTGACTCATCTTTTTTAGCTCAGCTTAGGTTTCTTTCAGAGAGTTCTAATAAATCTTTGACCTATTTTGCCTTTTATTGATATATTAATGAGTGCCTTGCTTTTTCCTGACTTTTACTTTATATTTAATCACTTCAGACAACACCATAGGAGACTATGATTCCCTGTCTGGTTGTTTCCTTTTCTAGCCTAAAGAAAAAATTTGCCAGGCAACAATGCCTTATTCTCATAATGGAAAACTGCCTGAAGCATTATTAAGACTTTAAAAAAACATCCAGCACATCCTGTAGTCCTGACTACACATCCCTGTTGTCAATAGGCTTGGAGCACAGCTTAATTTTCAAGATAGACACCAGTAATACCTGCGATTAGTCTAGCATATTGTAAGACAGGCCAAAGGTAGTCCGTGTAATAAGGGTACACCTTTGCACTCATTTGGGAATAGATCTCATATAACCTTGATTAGCACTAAACCAGACACTGTCCTTTTTTTAAGATACACAGTATATTCACTGCCCACGTTTTTGCCTAAAAATATCTCTAACATTCAAAAAAGGCTCGGTAATTGTAGAATGTTTTTCACTCTCCTTATTCCACATTATCAATTGACAAGCAAATATATCTCTGATTTGAGACAATATGACAGTTATTCCTTTTTCATACACTATACACACTTGAAATTTTATATCTCATACTCTATATCCTTTAATAAGGCATCATTTGCTTAGTATGTATTGATACCTATCTATGTGTCTGGATGTGTGTATTTATGTTTCGAATTTAAATTATTTTCTTTCCATCCACTTTTATCAGTTAAAGCTATTCCCTAAAAGCTCCCATCATGGCATGTCATTCTTTGGGATGACTATTAATAGATGTCAAAAAGCCGGGCATGGTAGCTGACGCTTGTAATCCCAGCATTTGGGAGGCTGAAACCGGAGGATCTGGTTCACAGAGGTTGGTTCACGGCCAGCCTCAGCTACTTAGTGAGGCACTCCGCAACTTAGTGAGACCCTGTTTCAAAATAAAGAATAAAAAATAGGGCTGGGGGGGGTGTAGTTCAGAGATAGAATGCCCCTGAGTTCAATCCCCAGTACTGCAAAAAAAATAGATGTCAAAAAATAATTTTTGTTCTTGTACTGGGATTTAATCCAGGGGCGTTCTACACCTCTGAGCTACACCCCAGCCCTATTTTCTTTTTTCTTTTGAAACAGGGTCTCATTAAGTTACTGAAAGTCTTACTAAATTGTTGAAACTGGCTTTCAACTTGCTTTTCTCCTGTCTCAGCCTCCCAAGTACTTGGATTTCAGGTGTGCACCATCATGCCCAGCTAAAAAATAAATTTTCATTAGCGGTAAACTGACACTTATTTACTATAACTACATCTTTACTGGATAATATGTGCATCTCATACTATACATTCACAAGAGCCGGAAAAAATGATCTTCTGTCTTGATTTATGGATGGAAAGCTGACTTCTGAACTTACTACCCACTGCCAATAAAAAAAATGATTTTGAGACCTGTTAATTCTTCACTCTGCTTACATTAGTTTTTGGTCAATTTAATCCACACCAGGAAATATGCACGCATAATCATGACTCAGAAAAAACAAATCATTGAAATTCACTCCCTCCAAAAAAAGAAACCATCCAGAGATGGCTTTGAATAACTACCCATCATTATGCACTCCATGTAACTCATTTTTTATTTGTTTGTTTCATTGTCCCTAAGAAGGTGAAAATATCATTTGGAAATTTGTCGATGGCTTGGAAATAGGAGCAATCTTAAAAAATGTTCTGGAGCCCAAATGTTGCATAACTGTGGCGTGAACAAAAAGATACAGGCAGAATGAATGCATATGTAGAGCTTGGCCTTTTAAACTATGTAATTCTTCCATGTGAATCTATATCATATGTTTATTTAAGAAAATATTTATAAAGTAGAATAACCCAAGTATGATTTTGTACAAAGATGAATTAAACATGACCCTGCTCAATTATGGTTCAATACCCTAATATGTGAGGTTTGACCTGCCCCCCCCAAAAAAAAAATTGACAGCACAAGATAAGGTAAGTGTCACTTGCATAGTTCAAGAGAGTTCAAACAGAGAGATTTAGAGGTTTTTGAATTATTAGAACAGATTTTTTTTTACCTTTAGCAATATAAATGATAAGTGAGAAGATTGATAGACACAAGGAAGAGATCATCAAGCCTCTCCAAACACAGAGCATAAATATGAAGCAAAAATGCTATTTGTTTCTGCTTTCCAAGTGAATATTTTCTTGTTTTTTAAAGAATATAAACAGATTTTATGATGTTTAGAAATAACATTTTTAGAGTAACTATTAAAGCCCTCCTTCCATTAAAAAATATTATTCCTGCCATTGCAAACTGTCTATTAAAAGAATTGTAAAATATAGCTTGAACAAACCTAGCAGTTGATTTTCAAATACATAGCATTTTAGAAATAAATAATAAATACTGCATATTTATCTAAATGGGACACTTTTTGGATTTTTTTTTTTTTTTTGAGGCTACAGTCCATTTCCCTGTTCTCTCATTCAGAAAAAAACACACAAACAAACAAACAAACAAAAAGCACAACAAGAACAAGAGAGGGTAAAATACACCATTTACAGAAATGTTTATTAATTCTGCTGCAATGAATTACCACTTGCAATATTATGTGGTCCTGACTGATTAAAGATATATGTGGAAAAACAAAAAACATAAAGCAACTTTTGTAGCACAATAAGAGAGGGAATAAACTGTTTTTATTTTGCAAACAAAACATTTACAACTGATGGAGTCAGGTATAGTTAAACTTCTTTTTTTGTACTATCCTCTACCAACTCTTTTATATAAAATTCAGCTCAATTAAAAAGAAATTCTTCAAGGCTAAACCATTTGTAGCTTCCTTATTTACCAGAAAGACCTTTACACTGCAGACATTTGGTTAACTACAAAACAGTGAAAGTGTAAACAAAGGTCTTATCTATGAGGGCAAGTCTATGTGATTAAATTGAAAATCATGTAGAATATTTGCAGGGTGCAGAACTAGGGAATCTTTCAGAGACTGGACTGTAACTGAGTGGTGGTGATTTGGTGGGAGTCAATTTTCCAACTGATGTTTTTTGCAGGTAGACTTGCAGAATGAGCTCCATGATTTATTTAACCCAGACTCTGACAAAGTGAGTTTTTAGACAAAAATAAAAACAAATTGCAAAGGAGAATATCAAGTAGTTGGGATCACCAAAGAGAAAAAAATAACCACAATCAGAACTAAGAATGCCTAAAGTAAATGTTGGTTTTGGGGTTCCTTTTAATTTCCATCACAGACTTAGTGCAAGAAGAGTACTATTTTTTGCTGTTTTATCTTCTTTATATATACTATTGGTGCATTGCAATCTGGTAGAGGCATACATGCACACATCTCTCATTTAACCCTTCCCCAGCGGCTGCCCCCATTCCCTCCCTCTTCCCTTCTTCTCATGGTCACTTTAGTGATTGACTTTGTTGCCTGTGATTGTATATCATGTGTATTAGGGTGTTTTCCACTCTCCCTCCCCCCATCACCTTCAGTTAGGTCACATGTTTGCTCATCTAAGGTTTCTCTTTCTTCATCTAGAGTCACGCTTATGATCCACTTTCTCCCTAGAAAGAAACCAGCCGATTTTTTACTTTTTGTGACTGACTAATCTCACTTAAAATGTTTTTCAGTTCCATTCATTTCCCTGCAAATGGCATGAATTTTTTCTTAATTCCATTGTGTACATATAACATAGTTTTGTAATCCATATACCTGTTGATGGACATCTTGGCTGGTTCCATAGTATGGTAATTATGAAATGTGCAGCTATAAACATAGATACACATGTATTTCTCTGGTAGTTCGGTTTCCATTCTTTTGGGTAGATACCCAGAAGTAACATTGCTAGATCATATGATAGGTTCATTCCCAATTGTCTAAGGATCCTTCATACTGTTTTCCAAAGTTGTTCCACTAATTTGCAATCCCTCCAATAATGTATTAGGCTTCCCTCTTCTCTACACCCTTGTCAGCATTTGTTGTTGTTCATGTTTCTTATGATTGCCATTCTAGGGGTTAGGTGAAATCTCAGAGTAGTTTTGATTTTCATCTCTCTGATTGCTAATGATGTTGAACATTTCCTCATACATTTATTGGCCATTTATATTTATTCTTTTGTGAAATGTCTATTTAGATCATTTGCCCATTTTTTAATTGGGTTATTTATTTTCTTAGTGGAGAGATGTGATAACCATTAAATTACCAAAGTCATTCCTCACAGACATAGAAAAATCAGTCCTTAAATTCATTTGGAACAACAACAACAAAAAGAATAACAAAACTAGTTCTCAGCAACTAGAACCATGCAGGAGGCATCACAATACCTGACTTCAAAATATACTACAAAGCCACAGTAATAAAAACAGCAAGAAACTG
Source organism: Graphiurus murinus (assembly GCA_004027655.1). Taxonomy (NCBI): domain Eukaryota; kingdom Metazoa; phylum Chordata; class Mammalia; order Rodentia; family Gliridae; genus Graphiurus; species Graphiurus murinus. The sequence goes on along the minus strand of PVLC010001114.1, from coordinate 140,989 downwards.
GCACAAAAACAGACACATAGACCAATAGAGCAGAATAGAAGACTCAATGACAAATCCACACATTTACAGTCAATTGATTTTTGACAAAGGAGCCAAAACCATACACTGGAAAAAAGTTTCTTCAACAAATGGTGTTGGCAAAACTGGTTAACCATATGGAGAAAAGTGGAAATAAACCCCACTTTCTGCACAAGAGTCAATTTAAGATGGATCAAAGACCTAGAAGTCAGGCCAGACACCTTGGAGCTACTTGAAGAGGGCATAGGTCCAATACCTCAACACATAGGTATAAGTAAAAACTTTCTCAACAACACCCAAAGACACAAGAAATTCAAAGGAAGATCAATATATGGGATTATATTAAACTGAAAAGCCTCTGTGGAGCAAAGGAAACTATCAAGAAACTCAACAGAGCACAGACAGAATGGGAGAAATTTTTTGCTAATTACTCTTCTGATAGTGGACTAATTTTATTCATTCTAAATCTCATTTTCAAGTTTAACTACTTCAGCAGAATGTGCCAATGCAACTTGGCCACAGATGACATCTATTTATAGGGTTTTCCCAAGACCCTTAAGAAATAATTTATCTTGAAAAATAAAATATGGCAGTTAAATTCCACAGTATTTTGAACGTCTTATTAACTATAATGCCAAATAATTTCTGAAAAAACATTTAATTACATGCTGGATTTTTCTCATAAGAGTATTATATTTAAAATATTAGTGTAAAATTTGTTTATTTGTGTGAAATGCTCATTTAAACATTTTAATCCATTGTAAAGCACAGTTTAAACTAATAATTACTTCTCTCTCTCTCTCTCTCTCTCTCTCTCTCTCTCTCTCTCTCTCTCTTTTTGGTACTGGTGTTTGAACCAGTCATTTACATGAAAAATAGTGATTTACGTGAAAATAGATAGAAATGGAAAACATCATGTTACGTAAAGTAAACCAGGCTCAGAAAAACAGCTGTCTAGGCATTCTATGTCTAACCTATCCCCCCAATCCTATTTCATTTTGTTTTTTAAATCAGGGCTCAATAAGTTGCTTAGGGTCTCGCTAAGTTGCTAAGGCTAGTCTAGAATCTGTGATCCTTCTATCTTAGCCTCCCAAGTACTGGGATTATAGACGTGCACCACCATTTACTGCTTTAAAATAGTATTTTATTGTAAGAATTGACTGACCCAAGATAATATAACCCCTTAATGACTCATAAATGGTGTGTACATTTCTCAACCATAGAACTATTCTATGCAAATGTAATTTTTGCCACCCATCTGAAAAATCTTGTAGCAATAAATAGGGTATAAATGCAAAATAAAGTTAGTGAAAGCTCTATAATTTCTACATGTATCTCTAAAGAGGTAGTGCTATTGAGCAGATGCTGTAGTACATTAAAGGTGCTTTGAACTAGCAATAAGAAAACTCTTGCTTGAGCTCTGATTTTATCATTAATCATTAAGCAGGAAATAGCTGAATGTAATCACTTACCCAGGCTGGACTTTGAAAATAATGGAACTCAGCTATATCATTTTAAAATTTTCTTTTCTCCATGTGTTCTCTGATACCTGCCTTCCATACACAATCTTTTCTTTCAAAAAAAAACCTTTATAAGTTCCTGCTATGTTTTGGCCATTTGTTCTTCTGGGTATCCAGCACCCCTGCTCTCACAGAAAGAAATAGGAGAACCTCTGAGGTAATTGTGCATGCTACAAAGAAAAGGAAATACCATATGATCCACCTATGCCAATATTCAGTATATATCCAAAAGAATTAAAGACAACATACTTTAGAGATGCATGCATTCCCATGCTTATAGCAGTATAATTCACAATAGTCAAGATATATAACCAACTTAAGTGTCTGTCAAGAGATGAATGAATAAAGAAAATGTATATATACACAATGGAGTTATTTCAGCTATAAAGGACAAAGGGGGAGAAATGGGGAGATGGGGATATGGGGATATGGGGAGAAATGCACCGAGTATATGTACATGTATATTCCTATCACTCTATACCTCAGCATAATATATAATTTCAATACAACACTAAAAGCCTAAAAAGAAAAAGTCACTTACATGAAAATACATAGAAATGGAAAACATCATGTTAAGTAAAATAAACCAGGCTCAGAAAAACAGCTGTCATATGCTTTCTCTCCTATATGGAAGCTAGAGAAGAAAAATATAAAATAGATTTCATGACAGTAGAAGGAGATCATTAGGGTAGAAGAAGGAGGTTGGAGGATGGAGGAAGGGAGGGAAAAAGGAAGCATTGGGAAATGAAATTGAATAAATTAGGTTATGTGCATATATAAATATATTATAATGAAACCCACTATTCTGTATAATTAAGATGCACCAGTTAAAAATAAGAAAGAAAGAGAAGAAAAAAAAGCACTGTGTACAAAATATTGCCCGTGGATTCCATTGCATTAGCTAGTCAAGGATAGCCTCCAATGGAGTGATACTTGGATAAATAATGAAAGACAAGACAAAATATCTAGGAGAAAATAATTCTCAGTAGAGAACCAGCAAGTGCAAAATATGAGAATTTAAGAAAAAAATATACATTAAAATCATCTTAGTTGGCCTAGAACCTGGTGGCCAAGAAAGGATATTGAGGCTACAGAAAATGGCAAAGATAGATTGCCTAATAAGTCAACATCTTTTTAAATGTAGATCTCATTAGTGGATGCCTGATCATAGCACAAGTCACTCACAGATTTTAATAATTTCCCTGAAGGCTGTGTAGTAATATCATTAGAAGAAGAATGGTAGAAGTGGAAAGGCCAGTTAATAGAATGTTAAGATGGAAGACAACAGATTGGAGTGACAGAGGAGATGGAGATACATGAATGGATTTCACTCAGAAAATGTTTCAAATGAAAAATAAAGTTGACAGGGCCTGCTATAATGTTTGGGTTTGAGAAAGAAATCAAAGTTAGACCCTCAGTGTTTAGAACAATTAAGTGAATAAAGGTGTCATTTACCTTAATGGGTGTCTCAATTTTCTATTACTATAACAAAATACCAGAGGTAAGGTACTTTATAAAGATGTTTACTTAGCTCAGTGTTTTAGAGAGTAAAATTTCAAAGTTGAATGCCTCATCTGTTTAACAACTGGTGAAGGTATCATGGTGAATGTCATCACAATGGCAGAAACATGTATGGAAGATACTACATTGAAAGACATGATGCCACACCAGGCTTTCTATTTCTTCATAGCAATTCATTTTTGTGGAACCTAATCAGAGTCCGGTAAGAACTACATTAATCCTTTCCAAGGGCAGGATCGCCAGTGACATAAGCACCTTCTACAAGGCTCCACCTCTTAAGGATTCTTCCACCTCAATACCACCATACTGGGGACCATGCTTCCAGAATATGAACCTTTGAGGGATATACCCAAACCATAGCAATGGAGAAAAGCACAGGAGAGGGCATCAGGAGGGCCATTCAAGTTTTAACTCGGTGCATAGAAGTTTTTAAGACATCCCAGCAGAGAAAGATAAGTTTCAAGATGAAGAGCTTTGTGCCAATGATAGATATTTGGGAATAATATCTTCCTAAGAAATTTTAAAGCCATAAAACTAATGAATAATTGGTCACTTGTAACAGATTTATATTAAGATGAGGATGGTGTGAATGGCTCAAGGCATTTTAGTCAGGTACGGCTGTTTCCACCTGATGAGAGGAGCTGATCTACCTGGTGTGATGCCGATGATTCACCGTTAGGGATCTATCTTTTTCTTGGCCGGACATTGGTATGTGTAAGCACTGAGGACAAATTCCTTTTCCAAAGAACATTAACACAAACTAAGTTCACCCAGAATGAAACCTGAATCCCCAAGATATAGTGCATTACTTATTATATGCCAACCATATAGACTAGATGTGTTTTAAGCAAAAGTAACCTCTTATTTTCCACAGTAGGAAAAAAAAAATGAAAGAAAATTTAGCTCAGGACCCTTCATAAACTTATCTCTTAATGCCTTTGATCTGAATCCAATCCCATGATAATTTGGCTTTATATGTATATATAATTTCCCACAGTGAAAAGAATGCTACTAATTTAAATGGAATTGGCTGGAGGTAATCTTGCTTGTTTTAGAAATAGTGTAACAATAGCACCATAAATACTTTTTGTGAATGGTTTCTTTCTTGGAAAACCTATTAATTGTGCTAGAAGAGAAACCACTGATATTTGCTTCTGCAAATCATGTTTTAAGCCTTCATGGATGACCAATCCCTTTCTTTCTGCTTTTTTTTTTTTTTTTTCCGTATTGGGGATTGAGCTCAGGGGCATTCTACCTCTGAGCTATACCCCCAGTCCTATTTTTTATTCAGTATTTTTTGAAACAGGGTTTGACTAAGTTGCAGAGTGCCTCACTAGGTAACTGAGGCAAGCTGCAAACCTGAATCCTCCGGTCTCAGTCTCCCAAATGCTGGGATTACAGGTGTGCACCACCACACCCGTCTTGCTTAAATATTTTTTTTTTAATCTGAACAAATTAATGCTCTCAATGATATTTCCTCAGGATTCTCAGTTGTATTTGCATATACCAAAATTGTGTATCAGTTGACTATCTCAGGTTCCTATAATAAGGTATATTATTTTGGTACAGGTCCTTGGAGGCACAAATCACTCGAGAAACTTGTAATAGTACTTATTTGATTACATTTATTGAAATGCAACAAAGGTAAAATTTACCTAGACAATATTAATGGAAGAAAAATAAAGCATATAATGATAAATTTGAACCACACATTTATTCAATCAACAATATTTTTCTTAACCCAAATATATCAGTAAAATACTGGGTGATTGTGGTCATTTATTCCTTCAATTAACAACTCAGATGACATTATATAAAAGTTTATTTGAGGACTCAGGTGATATGACCTAAAATTTTATTTCTTCCAACCAAAGAACTCGGAAGAAATTATTCAAAATGAATTGCAATTCATTTAACCATTTACAGATTACCTTTGATGCTTGACAGCAATCCTGCTGTCTGTGGATTTTTCTTGCTCATGAGTGTTAAGCCAGGATTTAGAAACTCTCTTGACTGCAACTTTTAATTAGTAATATTGATAACTGAGATTTTATGGGTCTTTCTATGAGTTGAGTCAAATAATTTGCTAGATGCTGTATTAGTACTATCTCACTTAATAGGACCATGAATCTATCAGGTAGGTCATCATATTCTCTCCTTTTTACAGCAGAACAAACTGAAGAATATAGAGATACAATATTTTACCTACATCCTCAGACCCTTGAAGTGATGGCTCAGGATTTTTAGCCGGTTGATCTCAGTTCATAGTTCACAGTCCTTAAACCACCACAATCAGTTAGGGAGACACTAATGCTGCAAATCTTCCTCACTTTCATGTCCACTCTGAAAAAGCACTCCTCCAAAGATTGTTCTTTAACTCCTTGAGCCATTGACCATTTCTATTTGTAATATTCTATTGTTTACTATCATGTGGAGTAATAGTGTTCAAAATAAAAATGACTCACAGCTAGCCATTAAATTTATTTATATACAATTTGTCTTGGAATCATTAATGAGTTTGCATAGTATCCATAATATACAATGCCCACAGCATGATGAAGAAGTTCTTGTTGGTGTTTTGTTTTCTTTTTTGCTGCCATCTTGCATACTCATTAGACATTGCTTACAATAGCACAGACATCCTTCCAGATGTTATTCCTCAAGGACTCAGCCTATTTAAAGTCTTTCCCCTTTGCCCTCACAGTTACTCAGTCTACACAACTCCTCCCTCCATTTCTCACACTCAGGATTCCAACTCACTTGTGTCTAATATCTCTCATGTGTGACTGAACATTATTCTCTATTTCACTGTTAAGATTTGAGGGATAGAGATAATGAGAATCTCAGGAGTAAAAAAGGTAGAAGGAACAAAGAAAACCCCAACAATGGTCTGTCTGACCTTTGATTGCACTACCTAAAAGTAAAAAGCAACTTTTTGAACTGAAATGACTGCACTCCACCTAGCATATGCTATACATCTTATGCTAAAAGTCCTCTTACATAGTATCGTGTAAACCCCCTTGCTATTCTATTCCTTTGCCATGGATGTGTCTTCTATCTTCTAAAGGGAAGGGGTGATTTATTATTTGCTTATTAATTAATTTATTTTTGAGACAGCATCTGTCTCAGTTGTTCAGGCTGGCCTCGAACTTTTGAGCCTCTCTTGTCAGTCTCCTGAGCAGCTAAGATTACTGGAGTGTGGTACCATCCCCAGCAGAAAAGTGCATTTTAGCACACAAGAATCAAGAGCAAAGTTTTCAATTGAAAACATATACTCTTTAGATACGCTGCTCAGTTGCTAAGAGCATGATATGTTAATGAAGTCAAGAGAAAACAAGCTCCCTTGTTACTAATTTTGTTTATATCCAAAGGGTCTCAGCCTCAAACTACTGTCATGTTTTTCTTTCTTTATTAAAAAAGGTATGCATAAATTTTAAAGTAAGCCTATACCATTATCATCTGATGAAAAGAACAACAAAATATATGGAATAGATGAGTCTTTGTACCTTGTCTTTCCCAATCGTTGTCAGAGTAAATAGTATCTACTTTTCTGTTATTTCCTATAAAACAATCATTATTTCATTTACAAAGGAATATCTTTAATGAGTTCTTATATATCTTTGTTGAACCAGGATATTTCTGCATTATGATATATAATTATGAATATTGGATATCCATATGATATTTGCACACTATGATACAGAAGCATGGAAAATGAATCATTGCAGATATCCTCTCTCAGACCTATAGAAGCAATAGGATCCCCAGGCCTAGAGGCCAATTGCTACCTCGTTTCTTGACTCTGATAAGTGGGATATAGCTTTCACTTGATTTCCCAATCACTTCTCCTTCAGGGTTCTATCTTATTAGATTTTGACAATACTCTGGTGGTCTTCAGTCCTTCCTTCGTTTTCTGTTTTCAGTTCCCTTGACTGACCAACTGGAGGAAAATTTCATAAAGCAAAATGAGAATTTTCCTCTGAGATATCACTATATGCTTTTGCAGAAACTTCTTTCACAGCCACCCATTGAGTGATCCCTTGCCCTGGATAGGGTCTTCTTTGGTTCAATAAAATCTTTCAACAGGAGTCTCCATCCCACTATCATGACATCTTATTCTGTCTGAATATCCTCTTGACATTTGCCTTCTTGATATACAGTTGAGAAATTCCTGACTAGGTCATTATAAAATCTCAAGATTCTCAGATTCTCATTTTCAGTGCTGTCGTATCAACTACAAGTTGGGCTGTAGTCATTTCTGTATGATATGATGCCATCCTTACATGACTACTGATGATTGGTCCGGGAATTAACATAAGATAGGGTAGACTACAAGAAATCAGGCCTGGGCAGAGCAAATTCAAGAAAGTGGTAATTAAGTATAGAGAAGTTCAAGGTTCAAGAACTAAGTTGGTAGTAATGTTCTCAGCTCTCGCAACAAACATAATGTGTTATATCTCTAAACTGTTGTGTGCTTTTTAGTGTATTTTTTCCAGAAGTTATATCTTGAGGCTTTGAATCCAGAATCACTTCTTTAGAATCACTTCTTTCTGCTGCCATGATGGCATTTATAACTCTAGTGTAATTATATAATATAATTGGATATACATATATATCGCATATGTGAATATGTAGCATATGTGCATACATATAAATATATATGGTATCTACTATTAAACAGTATTATAATCATCTACTTGTGCAATACCATTAACCTTATAATTTCATTGAAAATAAGGACTTAAGAGATAGCACATAGAGGATTATTACTACTAAGTAAATAATAGCATACACGCAAAAAGCTTGGGATCCTAATCATAATTTATATCAAAATTTCAGATAATTCTGTTTCCATCAGAATTTTTTCTCCTCTCTAAATATCTGCAATGCACTATAAGACTACAAGAACTTTACTAAAAACAGATGTTGTGATGTGAGATGAAGCCATCATTCCAACATGTGGAATGTTCAAAACTCTCTATTACTTCTTGGCAGCTGAGACTATATGTCTATTTTGATACTATGATTCAGAGAGATAGACTCTCATCAACAGGGATATATTACAGTCTATTTAAATCTCAAAATTACAGAAAAGATTTAAACTTGCATTTAATGTCTGAAAAGTGTAACTTCAGTTATTTATTCTATTTTTGGCTTTGATCAGATTGTCAAATAATTTCCATTAGATCATATTAAGCTCTATTTAATATTATGGAAACTTCTTTATAAATTTCATGTGGATATCATATATGTTTGGATGGTAAAGTATGTTAAATTTTGGTATATTATTATTAATGTTTGAAAGTCATATGTGAAACATACTTTCAACTTCTAGCTGTGGCCAAAGTAGACTAATTATAAAACACAATGTAGTTTCACTAGTTATAGAATTTTGGTTAAATAGTTATATTTGTGATAAATTAATAGTCATTAATATAACTTTAAGAAAAGTGTAGTCAAACTAATACATCATTATTACACTTGAGAAAATACCAGAATTTGAAAAGAATAATGCTTATTTTCTCTAGATATAAAACAAATTTTCCATCATAAAAATATTTTATGACAATAACCACTAAAAAGCAGATGCTCCCATTCCTCCTCCTCCTCCTCCTCCTCCTTCTCCTCCTTCTTCTTCTTCTACTTCTATTTTTTCTTCTTCTTGCCTCAAACTTGGAATCTTTCTACCTCAACCAGAGGAGTAAATTATTCTAAAGTTACAGAACATCTTAAGGTGGGTGTGGTGACACATGCTTGTAATCCTGGCACTTGGGAGCCTGAGACAGGAGGATTGCAGGTTCCTGACCAGGCTCAACTACTTAGTGAGGCCCTCCACAACTTAGTGAGATCCTGTTTCAAAATGAAGAATACAAAAAGTAGGGCTGGGGTGTAGCTCGGAGGCAGAATGCCCTTGGGTTTAATCTCATGTACCAATATATATATATATATATATATATATATATATATATATATATATATATATATATATATATATATATATATACAGAACATCTAGAAAAAAACAAAGGAATTTTTTTTTTTTTTTTTTTTTTGGTGGTTGTACTGGGGGTTGAAGCCACAGGCATTGTACATTTGAGCTATACCCTCAGCCCAATTTATTTCTTATTTGGAAACAGGGTCTCACTAGATTGATGAGAATCTCACTACTTGCTGAGGCTGTCCTCAAATCTGCAATCCTCCTGTCTCAGCCTCCGAAGTACCGGGATCACAGGCATGCACTACTGCTCCGGGCACACATCAAACTTTTAAGTATTTAAATGATTTGAAGTAAATCTACCAAGTTAGAGTCATATTTAACTTACAGAGATAGCCTGCAATCAAATAATAGAGATGTGAGTGCTGAGAGATTGGCCAATGATAAGACCTGGGGGCAGACAGATAGGTGCACCCCCATGAGAAAAGAAATATCAGGAAAGCTGTGAGTCTGAAAAGAGACATGACAGACAAATATTAGGAAAACAAAGGGTAAGTCCTTGAGAAAAGAATGAATCATTAAATTCCTTCTTTTAGCCTTTCTTTTATTTATAGAATATTGTTTTCTCCTACTTCTGTATCTTTTATTCTTTTCTTGTGTGTCCCTTTTGACTTTTAATACTTTTAATACCAATTCCATCATAGGAATTCTTGAATTGAGAGTATTAAGGTAATCTCACCTCTGTGACTACAAACTCCTCAAAATTGAAATCCTTTTTTATAGGGTAATAAATGGTGTCTATGTTGAGCACTTGAACAAACCATCATATGTGATTCATTTCCTTTGAGCTAAAATCTATCTCACCTGCCTGTAAAACAATATATCTTAGAATGGAAATCGTATAAGAGAGATAGTCTATTTTTCTGATTCACTTATTACTTTAAATGTCTAGTTTAACAGAGAAGTTTCAATGGCATTGATTAAAAAAATATGGGAGACTCTAACATAATATCATAAATCTAGGGCTCAAGGTTACAATATACTTTTGGTCTCTAACATAAATATTTTGACTAAATGCATTCTATCAGAGATTTTTTACCTAAACTCTACAATCTGTTGGGGCTTTGCAAAAGTACTATAGTTCTGAACAGCATAGTTGAAATCTGATCTTCCTTACTACCAAAAGAATGAATGTGTGTGGGTGTTTCCAGATATATATCTCTTCTTATTTCTCTTCTACATTAAAACCTATCTTATTTCATCATAACACACAAGATAAATACCAAACTTTTCGTAAAACCTATTAAGCCTACTATATTATAGCACCAAGCTACATTTCCAACAATATCTCTTTCTGTTTCCCTCATTTAACAAGATATCACGTGATGCAGAGAGGTACACTTGATATACATTTTGACAAAATATGCAAAGCTGATTATTAGCATCAATATTCAGGCAAATAATATTGAAGCTAGAGATCATCATCATGGTTTGAATTAATTTCTGATTTATAAAAATATTAGTCATAGCAGTTATCAAAATGTTATTGAAATAATTTTTAAATTCCACAGGAACATACAAGAAAATGGAATACTATCTATAATGTACAGCATTAATTATTCTTTTGTTCAAAAATTAATATTTCACTTCCTTCTTTTATTAAAATAGAAAAAAATGATCCTATCCCTTTTGAATGCCACATGTTTCTTCCTTTGCTAAAGAAAAATATGTTGAAAACAGTCACTCACTTTTTATTCCTGATCATTAATTCTTTTATATGTAAGTTGTTTCATAATTATTTTCTTAACATTCAACTGAAGGATATGCATAAACATTTTAAACTGATAGTCACTAACATAGCCAGTAACAATGAACAATATTTTTGTATTAATTTTCTATTATACAAATGTTCCTTTCATTGGATTAATTTTCTTGTTAGCTCTGGGAAATTCAATAGTCACCTAACTCTCAGAAAGTAAGTATGGCAGGAAAAAAATTGAGTTTATCAAGGCCAAATCCCCAGTGACCCCTCCTCAGCAACCAAGCCCCATCTTCAACATAGCTGCTTACTCTCTGTGATATCTGGGGAGGACATTATAAGTCCAAACCACAACAATATTTTTTTCTGATATATCTAGAATGCTAGCATATATCCAAACACGACAATTTAGTGCTTACTCTAAACACAAATGAGTTGCTTTGATTGTATTTCTAGAGATTATTTAACAGAAAATTGAGAGTTTAAAAATGTAATTACTAGGTGGAAATAATAGTGGTATACGCTTATAATCCAAGTACTTGGGAGGCTGAGACCCGAGAATCTGGGTTCACAACCAGCCTCAGCTACTAAGTGAGGCTCTCTGCAATTTAGTGAGAGCCTGTTTGAAAATAAAGAATAAAAAATAGAACTGGGAGTGTATCATGGAGGTAGAATGCCCCTGGGTTCAATCCCCAGGACCACAAAAAATAATAAATAAATAATAAATGCAGTTACTAGCCGGGCGTGGTGGTGCACGCCTGTAATACCAGTACTTGGGAGACTGAGACAGTAGGATTTCAGATTTGAGGACAGCCTCTGCAAGACCCTATTTCAAAATAAAAATAAAAAATAGAGCTGGAGATATAACTCATAGGTAGAATGCCTACCAGTATATAAAAAAAGAAGTCACTCCATTATTGATCAAACACAACATTAGAATGTCAGAAATGACATCTGACCATAATTTTTTTAAGAGTTTCTAGGTCTGAAACTTGGTATCAACACTGAGTAGCAGATTTTTGCCATATGCTAAAGATGAAGCACAACACTTGAGTAAATTATTACTCCTTCCATAGTATTTTATAATATCTTGAACGTGCACTATCTTGCGGCATCAAGAAGAACCTGGTGCTCTATGGGTATGATGAGCTCATTGCTAGGTTAAAGCCATTTACTCGATTTCCAGAAAGCAGGAAGCAGAGGGAGAACATTTACATATAAAAGAGCAGAGGAAGCCCTATAGCTTGGGAAAGATCCTTGTGGTGGAGTGATTCCCAGGTCTGGTTTACAGAGTTGCCAGCTGCACCACTGGCAGTGATGATGAAGAATGAAAGTAGCCTTTGATCATAAATTCCCCCTGGAGCTGACTATGGGTCAGTCCTGGCATCAGTCCTCAGTTCTGAGTATCCCTAAATCTCCCCTGCCCTCCCCCACAGTGGGGATCATTTGATATTTAATGCTAGGTCCTGGGATAGGAACAGAACAATAAAAACATGAAAATATCTTTGATCTTTCTAGTGGTGGTGGGAACTTCTCCAGTTACTTTGTCTCCTTCTGGTATGTGGAAGAGACCCTTGCTGGTTTTGGCTCCCACCATCTAAAGTTTGGCAGTCATCACTTTCTGCTCTGGCCCCGTTCTCTTGCAGCAGGCTCTTCTAATAAAGAGACCAACTGGGGAAATAGTTGTGACTATAAGCACAGGCCACTCAAGGGTAGTTTAATCAGCTAGGGCTGTCAAAGTCAAGTGCAAAAGGACATCCAAGGAGCTATGCACAGTAGAAGAAAATCCAGGGCACAATAGATGAAAAGAAAATAATTAAATCCAATTATGAGACAAAATATTACAGAATAAAATAAGGCAAAAAGTCTTCAGATACAAGTGATTCAGTGAAGAAAACGATAATAAATACAGGCACACCTATGAATGCAGTTCCATGAACTGAGGCTACATTAAGTGAACTCTTGATGAAAATATTATTAAGACAGTTTATAGGTGAAGAATATGAAATTATAATGAAATCAGTATTATCATTCAACAGGATACTAGAAAAAAATGAGGAAGATAAAATATTTTGATACACAAATTATATTGAATCAAAGAAAATGATATATTTTAAAGATAAACAATTTGGAAAAGGATAAAACAAATATAAGTTATCTTGAGGCATCATTTGTGGGGAAAATAATCTTGAGTTTTAATGAGAATTTTAACCAGAGGGGAAAAAAGCTATAAAATTATAAAAAAAATGAGAAGGTGGGGAATCAAACTGCAAACCTACTTGAGGTGGCTCAGTTAGGCATCCTACCCAAGACTGGGAAGTCACTGTATGATAGCAAAGATTTTTTTCCCAAGAAAGAAAATTCTATGCAAAATATGACATAGTTTTGACAACAGAGAATCTTAGTGATAAAGGTAGAGGCACAGGAGAAAAATGGATAGAGAATTTAAAATACAATGAAATGCAAAGAAAAATAAAAATCAAATCCTTTTGAATTTCTAAAACATAAGAATTCATAGAAGTCTAATCTATCTCTGACACATTTATGGTGACCTGGATATTTTTTCTACTTAGTAAGTTTATTCAGACTTATATTTGAATAAACATTATTTACATGATTGCTATAATTTTCAATTTCCAGAATCAACATAGGGTCAAAATTTAAAACAATTATTCTCAAAAAATAATTTAATAATGTATGATAGGCAGAATTTAGAAGAGATAAAGAGGGATAAAGGGCTAGGTGCTAATTTCCTCATCTTAAATAGTAGAGAATGAAGAAATGCTCACCAAAATAGTGGAATAATTGAGATGGGTGCACATTAGTGAAAGACATAATTGTGACATTCAAAAGTCCTATAATAGGTATAAGTCTAAAAATGGGGAGGAGAGTGGAAGAAGGGAGTTGGGTAATAAAGGAAAATAAGCTGAATTAGTGTCTTTCATTACTGAAACACAGTAAGGTGTTTATATTTGAAAAATCATGAAATAAATATAATTGCACATCTCTAATGCCTGAGAGTTATGGAGCTACTTACAAAGGAAAAAACAAAAAAAGCAAAACTCAAAGCAAAAATCTTTTAATGTCAGTTGCTTGGGCAGAGAGTTGCGTTTGGGCCATGAGATTTTAGTCCTTTACATTAAAATCCTTGAACATATGTTCATATTCCTTTCTGTGAAAAAAATGTGCCACTTCTCTGAAACTATTGCTACATTTACTGATCTCAACTATGTCCTCAACGCTCTGCTATATCTGTCAGATGCTTTCATCATAGAATAATTTTGGGTCACTAATTAAATTACCATAATTAGTAAACACCTGACTTCAGTGCATTTTGGTATGATAGTAAAAAAAAAAAAAAGTAAACAATCCTTTTGGTTGTGCTACTCTCAAGGGCCAAATATATCATTGATATTAATCTTTTTTTGTCACAATTCAGAACACTGATACCATTGTGCAGATGACAAAACTAAAATCACTATGTGATTGGCACAGATGACATTCCATTTATCATGGTTTACTTTCTCCAACCTGCCCTATGCTGCTGTTTTTACTTTAAGGTTCATGGTTCATGAGTGGGATTTTTTTTTCTTTTTTTTTTTCTTTTTTTTTTTTGCAGTACTGGGGATTGAACCCAGGAGCATTCTACCTCCGAGCTACACCCTCAGTCCTATTTTTTTATCCTTTATTTTGAAACAGGGTCTCACTAATTTGCAGAGCCTCACTAGTAGTTGAGGCAGGCCATGAACCTGGATCTTCTGGTCTCAGCCTCCCAAGTACTGGGATTACAAGCATGCACCACCACACTCAGCTATTCATGAGTGGGATTTTAAATTTGTAGAATTATTTGGAACAATTTTAGTGTTATTTGGATATACATTTTTTCTTACACAGTCTGAGCTAAAATGAAATAAAGTGTGTAACTTGCAACACGTGTTCTCTGCAGATCATATGAGATATCTGGAAGAGAAATCCCAGCCGCCCAACATGCATTGGAGAAATAAATGGTGGTGTCACTCAGACCCATTCTGCATGTGTTACAACCATGGTACCCTAAGGGATATCATCTAGGGTTGCTGATATAGAAATTGCATGGCTTAAATGCATAAAAAATGCTATTTTGTTTTTATACTTTATGTTTTGCTTTTAGAGTTGACTAAAATACTTAAGCCTACTAGCTGATTGTATGTATTTGCAATATTTACTTAGGGAGTATCTAAATTCAAAATTATAGACCAGCTCAAAAAAATAAGACACTTTTTAATTTCAATATTTACGTTAATTGATGGGGTATATTTCTGTCAAAATACTTGATAAATTTCAATCCTGCCTAGCAGCTTATACTCACAGAGACAGAATGAATTACACAATTAATAAAAATCAGTGGAAAATGACAGTTTAGAGTTTTGTTTTTTTCTTTTATTTGTTTTGTTTTTAATGCTAAGTATTTCAAGATGGTGACAGTGAAACAAGGCATGGAACTCTTCAAGGTCAGGACTCCCTGTGACTCTGGAAGTTTCATGCTATGAGGTTGATATTGCCTAGAACTGTGAAGGTGACCTGGATTGCCTATAAGAAGAAAGGAAGTATATTCCTGCACCTGATACTAAGCACCACATCTGCCTGAGCTTTCTATGGTTTTACCAAATATTTTAATGCTAAACTTCCGTAACAATCCATCACTCAAAACATCTTTGGTAATGCCATCCAACAGTAATCTTCTTTTCTGTACTAGGAATTGTCTAAAATATCCAAGAAAATATTTTGGTCAGAATACCTCTGTTCAACTCTTGTTATTTTATTTTTTTCTTCTCTTTCTCTTATTTATTCTGAAAACTGTCCTTCCTTTTGTAATCAGGAACATATATTGGTGTTTATTTTTTATTTCTATAAAGAAACTCCAAAATTATGTAAACTTATTACTCTATTGTTTTGGTTGGCATTGTGTTTTTTTTTTTTTTTTTTTTTTTTTTTTTTTTTTTTTTTTTTTTTTTTTTTTTTTTTTTTTTTTTTTATTCTCCTTCTGTATGATGACAAATGGCTGTCAGATTTTTTTTTTCTTTTTCTTTTTAATTGGTGCATTGTAATCATACATCTTTGTTAGGTACAACCTGATAAAGGCATACATGCACACATTTCTCAATTAACCCTTCCCCAATTCCCACCCCACTCTCTCCTCCTCCCTCCTTCTCAAGTTCAGTTTAGTGATTGACTTTGATATGTTCATACATTGTGTTCTTATAATGATATTCTAGAGACAATTCACTTAAGTTGAGAAAAGGTTTATCTTAGCTCATGGTTCTGGAGATTCAAATTAAAGGCTGAGTACCCCCAGTCCCTTTGGGCCTCTGGTAAAGGCAACATATCATGGCAGGGGTGTACAGCAGAACAAGCTACTTGTATCACAAGACAGAAAAAGAAAGCCAGTGGAAGAGACCAGGCTCCACAATCCCTTTTAAGGGCATACCCAAGACCTAAGGACCTCCATCAAAGCCCCACCTTTCAGAGATTCAATCATCTCCAAATAGTGACACCTTGGGGACCAGGCCTTTACCACATGAACCTTTGTGGGACATTTGACATATAAACTACAGCACGCCAAACAAAGATCCACCTATCATTATGATTATCTGCATGTATAATAGAGATAGGGGAACTGCTAAACTGAGAGACTTATTTTCTCCTAATAGTAATTTACTCTCAATTCTTACTCTGGTATTTTTTTGCTACTTGCTCCATTATTGCTTCAGTTGCACAAATGTGGACACTGGGGCACAATAAGAATAAGTCACTCACCAAAACCACACAGTACTTTGATGGCAGTGCAATCAGTTAGTCCATGGTCTCCAGACACCAGCCCTGGGAGAATTCTTTCCTCTGCCTCAGCCTCAACTTCAGCCTTATCTCCCCGTGGTTACTCCTATTAGTTAGAACACAGACATGGTGGAAAATTTAAATATTCAATTATAAAGGCATACTTTTTTTCTTTTTCTGAAACTTTGGAAGAATACATTTGCAATCCTCAAAATCACATTCTATAAAAAATTAATAAAATTATTGCAAATATTGCAATGTTGTTTGAAAGAAAAGACACTGAAGACAGCTCTGGTCTATGAAATGTTCTGAAAAATACATGTGTTGCATTAGTATGAGTTGAAATAATAATTATAACCATTAATTCTTATATGGCACTTTTTCATGACAGACTGTTGTTCTAAATGTTTTACATATGTCAACCTAGATAATCCTCATAACACTGAGAGAATAGTGTGGTTATTCTTTCCTTTACAGATGAATAAATTAAAGCACAGGGAAATCAAGGAAGTCATTCAAGTTCTGATGACACCAATGCTATACCACCTTATTCTGGATTCAGTAATCACTTAATAATACACAAATTTTCAGTTCTCCTATATATCCAATCTTTATGTTCTTGGTTTGTATTACAAGATCTCTGGAGTCCATTCTGTGTCTAAAACTATATATTGTTAGAGAAAGAAATATCACCTGTAAATGACATTCAAATAATTCCCATTAACTATCAACAGTGCAATTATGTGTTATTTTTATATCGTGGTACTTACATTATTTTTTTTACTTTAAAAATTAAATCATTGCATACAAACTAGGAAATTTTATTCTCATTATTCTGAATCTATTGATTGCTCTTCAAATGCCCTGGTTTGTAATTAGGACATGCCATAATAAACCTCATTCTAAATCTTACCCCAGGTAACCTTCTCAGCTTCATTTCTAGGCTGTCCCTTTTTCAGTATGATAGTTTCTTAAAAGGTTTAAGGTTTTCAGGCAAATCATAGGTTATGTGGTTTAAAAAAGTCTAGCTCAAAATAATGTCTTTCATAATGCTCCCTTTAAGGGCAACTTTTTATATTCCACCTTCAAAAACATCTCTGTTGGGTGACACTGCATAAATTACACTGTGCTGATTTATGTTATAATTAGTTATAGAGCACAATATCTGAAAATACTTTATCAGGAGACATTGCTTATTTTAGAGAAAATTTGGTTTATATATTTTAATAGTTAAAAACCAGTTAGTTGCCAGGCATGGTGGCGCATGCTTGTAATCCCAGCATTCGGGAGGCTGAGACCAGAGGATCTGGGTTCACGGCCAGCCTCAGCTACCTAGTGAGGCACTCCACAACTTAGTGAGACCTGGTCTCAAAATAAAGAATAAAAAATAGAGCTGGGGTGTAGCTCGGAGGTAGAATGCCCCTGAGTTCAATCCCTAGTACCGCAAAAAAAAAAAAAAAAAAAAAAAAAAAAAAAAAAAAAAAAAAAAAAAAAAAAAAAAAAAAAAAAAAAAAAAAAAAAAAAAAAAAAAAAAAAAAAAAAAAAAAAAAAAAAAAAAAAAAAAAAAAAAAAAAAAAAAAAAAAAAA
>PVLC010001114.1:0-122735 GCA_004027655.1 Graphiurus murinus | reverse complement strand
TGCAAGCATCAAAAATACTACTATAAGTATGCGCCAATATGCTTAAATTCCCTTGTGTTGTGGTTTGGATATAGAATACGCCCACCCCATATTGAGAATTTACTGTTAAATAATAGAATCATGAGGGTTACAATCTTATCAGTGGATATATCCATTAATGGATTAATGATCCTATTGGATGATAAGGTAGGCAGGTGGGGGCATGGCTGGAGGAGGCTCATCACTGGGAGTGTGGCCCTGGGGACCATCATGGCCAATGTGCGCGCGATCCCTCTCTCTCTCTCTCTCTCTCTCTCTCTCTCTCTCTCTCTCTCTCTCTCTCTCTCTCTCTACCTCTTTCTCTCTCCTCTCTCCCTCTCCCTCTGCTTCCTGCCCCCATATCCCAAGTTCTGCTCTGCAGATATGAGCCCGGATAACATGGACTACAACCTCTGAAGCCTCCAGAACTGTGAGCAAATGCATTTTCCTTCCTTTAAGTCACTATTGTCAGGTATTCATTACCACAGCAGTGAGGATGCTGACTGAAATACCTTGAAAGTCCATTGTATAAAAATTAACTTGTTAAGATACTCTACCCCTATGAATGTTCTTTAGTTTTTCAAAGTTGTCTGTATTTCCTTATTCTATTTCTAAAGATAATGTACACATAGATGTATAAACACACATGAAAGTTAAATAATTAAATGTACACTCTAAGTAAAGTTTCTATGTAAGAGTTCCATGTGGTCAGTTGAAATAAGCCTGGCAAGGTGGCACACATTTGTAATCCCAGTATTTGGGAGGCTGAGACTGGAGGATCCAGGTTTGTGGACAGCCTCAGCTACTTAGAGAGGCCCTCTGCAACTTAGTGAGACCCTGTTTCAAAATAAAGAGTAAAAAATAGGACTGGGGGTGTAGCTTGGAGGTAGAATGCCCCTGGGTTCAATCCCCAGACCGCAAAAAATTAAAAAAAAAAAAAGATTTTTAAAAAAAATTTTTAGAGGGATGACTATTGAAGATTGAACCCAGGGAAATTTTACCTCCCGATACATCCCCAGCCATTTTTATTATTTATTCTGATATAGGGTCTCACTAAATTGCTAAGGGTTTTGAAAGTTTTGATAAGTTACTGAGACGGGCCTCAAACTTGTGATCTTTCTGTCTCAGTCTGCAAGTACTGGGATTATAGGTATGTACCACAATTCCTAGCTGAATTAAAAACTTTTGCTCTACACATGACTGCATTAATAAGAAGATAAGCTACCAAAGTTGAGCAAATATATGCTATTTGCTATTCCTATGAGGGGTGGCATGGACATGTTTCTTTGTGGTAATGGAAGAGCCGTATATCATTCATGGTAGACCAGAAATCCACATATATGATAAGTTTCATAGATTTATGTGTCAAAAGGTGTTTATTTAAAAACTGGAAAATCAAAATAAAGTCTATTATATGGCATTTTATATATGTCAATTTCCTGACTTTGGCAGTGTCCTATGGTATATAAGTTGGAAAAATTTGGAGGAAGGGTACTTATGAACTTGCTCTGTCATTTTTGCAAATTCTTGTAAGACTATCAGTATTTTAAAAATAAATTTTAAAAAGAAGCCCAGAATACTGTTTTTACTCTTAACCTATGCATTCCACATTTCAAATTACAAATTTCAAATTACCTACAATAATAGCTTTTTAAACAGGTGGAACCAAACCAATGCTGTCTCTAATGTTAATTATTGTTCTCTGTGAAAAAAAAAGTACTTAACCTCTTAACAATATGCAATCATTAATGTTAATTAGAAAATATTTATGTATCATCATTTTAGGCAGGACTTTTAGGCTTGTAAATTAGTAGATTTTTAACTAAATAGAAATAAAATTATATTTGGAATGAAAAGATAACTGGTTTATATTGTTTATATATTTTTCTTATTTTATGGTGATGAGACACATTTCTAGTTAATATTTATCATATAAATTGATTCATCTTAGACTAGATGATAATCATACATTTTAATAAAAGACATGATTTATTTGAAGGATGTTATTTTATCTCTACTTATTTTGCTCCGCTTGTGGTAGACTCAAAAAATTTCCCCAGTAAAACTTTATTTCATTTTTCTTTAGCAGATTTAATGAACTAAATTTTTTAAATATAGCAGAGAATCGGGTAGGTAGCAAAGTGTTCATTTATGTCTTAAGTTCTTCCATTTTCCTGAGATGGTTGATTTCCATAGTAAACTGCAACGGATTGAATAGCTCTTTTGTGAAAAATCTATTATAATATCTAAAAAATCTATTATAATAGATTTTTCACAGGCAGAATAATTACCTAACAACAGGAACAGAATGTTACCAAAAACTCACTATTATCTTTTCTGAAATGAAACAGAACTTCTCAAAAGAGGAAGAAAGTAAATCAACAGAGCACACCAAGCAATTTGTTTGGGGACAAAGGAAGTTTAATGAAAGAGACACCATGATGGCTGGGCCTTTGTTATGTGGACCAATGATTACTCTTGGGATAAAAGGGCAAAACATTATTGGAAATTTTAAGTAATTATTTCAATTTATTATTTCCTTTCATATTGAAGACTATTTCTGACTTTGATGATTTTTTTAAGGTGTGCTGCAAAAGATTGAGGATGAGAGAAACAAAAAAGACTCTTCAGAACATGATGGCAGAAGGTACTATACATGTGACTTTGAGACAGCAGATGCCAATCGAGGACAACAAAGAATTCCTAGTTCTTAGAATATAAACTGCCACTTACAATAGACATCATTTGTAAGTGCTTGAAAACTCTACTTCCTAGCACTTTTTCAGCAAATATTTACTCATCCCCAGACATTTCCCTGGACATGATATCAAAACATGAATAAA
Organism: Graphiurus murinus; assembly: GCA_004027655.1. NCBI lineage: Eukaryota > Metazoa > Chordata > Mammalia > Rodentia > Gliridae > Graphiurus > Graphiurus murinus. Next base: position 119,874 of record PVLC010001114.1, on the reverse strand, counting down.
CATGGTTTCTTTCCTTGAGAAAAATATATTTAAATGGATTGAAAATGATGCCATTATCACGTCATAGTAAGCTAAACTGCATCTCCTGAAAGAATGTGCAAAATCCCTAACTCTGCATTTCTGTGAATGTGACCTTATTTGGAAATAGAAACCTTGCATTTGCAATTAATAATCTTGAGATGGTATTCTGGATTTACAGTGTGTCCTAAATCCAGTGACTCATGTTCTTAGAAGAGAAGAGAACACAGAGATACATAGAGAGCAAAAGGCCCTGTGAAGAAGGAGGCAAAGAAGCACTGTGTCACAGCTTTCCCATTCTGGGATAAGCAGGAGGGTTCAAACACATTCTTATGACCAAGGAAGATACATTCGAGTGAGTACAGGGAAGATGCAAATCCTCCTCAGGCCTCAGGCATGGGACTGGTCCCTGTTTTCCACTGTATTCTACAGGCCAAACCATGAGACATGTTGAAATTTTTCAAGTCTGTTTCATATCAGTAATATTTCAGCATTTTATCTATAAATATATAGTTTAATTTCTCTCAAAATTATTTCTTTCTGTTTTTTTGCTTGTGTGTTTGGTACTGAAGATTGAAGTAGAAGCTTGCTACCTATCACTGAACAACACCTTCAGGCCTACTTTGTTGTTTACTTTCAAACAAGGTCTCATTAAATGATTTAGTCTGTCCTCAAACATGTAATCCTCCTGTATCAGTCTCCCAAGTCCTCGGATGTCAGGTGTGTGCTACCATGCCCAGTTTCTCAAATTACTTCTTTTCCCACAGATTAGATATTTTTCTTCTAATATGAAGAAACATGTTTATATTAGCTTTTCTTCTATTTGTTTTCTGCTATATAAATGTGCAGTATATTTCTCTAGATTATACAGAAATGTATTATCAGTAAATTAAATAACCTATCTGCACCATTTTTAAGTTCTTTATATAATAAAAAATATCATATTGAAATAATTGGTAGATTTGGGTAATTATTTCCAATTTATATTCTTTCTTTTCCTTTTCTTACAGAACTAGCTAAGGATTTCAGCTTAATATTAAATAATAGCAGTGATCTTAAGTGTACTGTTTCCTTGATTTTAGAGAAAATTATACTTTTTTGTTTGTGATTTTCTCATGAAAGAAGCAATCTAACATTTTGTCATTAAATGTGATGTATACTAGGGAGTTTTTACATTTACTTTTATCAAATTGATTTAGTTCCTGTCAATTATTGGGTTGCTAAAATGATTTATCAAGAATAGGTTAAAAATTTTCTCAAATGCTTCCTTCCTTTACTTTATGTAAGTGGCATTTTCATGTTTATTTTGTTAACATGGAAAATATCACTGCTATAGTTTCCAATCTTAAATCAACATTGCCTTTTTTGGAATAAAACAAAGTTAATTATAAATTATTTAGATTTGGGTATCAAATTTTCTGATCTTTTATAGAATGTTGGAATATACTTTTTAATTTCCATTCTTTTGCCTTTGATTGGGTTTATATAAGAGGCAAATCAACTGTTTTAAAGTTGCTTAAATATTTGTGCTTCACATTTATGCATTAAAAATCTTTTAAACTATCTATTCAACTTAATCTATGATTATACTATTATTATACTTTGGTAACTTTTCATCTCTTTTTTTTTTCTTTTGTAATTGGCAATTTGGCAATTCATGACTTTTCATCTAAGATGATGGCACTTTAAGTACCAGAGATCTATCAAAGAGTCAGAGGGTATCTATGATGCTCAATCTTTTCTGTTGACTTGAGTAGGGTTTAATATTCAGTTATTCAATGAAACACAAATCTAAGTGTTGCTGAGGAGGTATTTTGTAGATGTGGATAATTCTACATTAGCTATGCATTTGTGACCCTTCTATGGCCTTTTCCACAAGGGTGCAACTTGGGAGTATATTCCTTAAATTTAATCTGCATTTACTGCCACCAAGAGGACACTGACACAGGTGCAAACTTTGAGGGTAGTAGATCCTGCTCTTCCTTTCCTGCTAACAGTCTAAGTGAATAATGCAGACCTTGGATGGGGATTTTGGCAGAAACAAGGTACCAGAAATACTCCAATTGGGTTTTGGTCATAGCTATGGAAAGGGGCAGAGGTGTGCTAATCTCTCATTAAAAAATAGTTAGTGGCCATATATGCTGCCCTCTTTGCTTGTGAACCCATTACAGGTATTGAGTCAGTAATGGTGCAGACCACCTACACTGCTGAAAGCTGGTTATGGTCTTGGACTTGTGTTCCCAGACAGAGGTAGCACAAATGCCCACTCAGACCAAGTGGGGTGCATATTAAGAGCAATGAGCATGGTTTTCTAGTAGCCCTTCGTCTAAATAGCTACATACTCTGCTGGGGCAAGTATATTTCTGAGTTACAGCTCCCTCAGACCCATTGAAGTGGGATATGACCCAAGTCCCTATGAGGAATGGAAAGCTCTAATACCCACGGATGTGTGGTGTTCCAATGGCTCCCAACCTTGGCAGCCACCTACATGTGAGGATGTGATTTTATAGCCCACTATGGAAACAAGTAGATATAAGACGTGTTCCAGATGCTCTAGGCATGGGCTGAGCTCTGGGCAATCTGGTAAGTCCTTATGAAGGATATTGGACTGTTATGTGTCTGTAGAGAGAGCTGGGGAGTCCACCAGGGGCTAACCTTGTGGATTCCCCAAATGTACAGCACAAGAATAGTTGATTGGGCACCACCCATTGTGGGACAAGGATACGTGGGAGGACCTGTGGAAATGGGGCTTTCTGGAGCTTTACAGGCTCCTGTTAATGCTATCGCTAACACTTTAGCACAAATTTGGGTTCTCTGACTACCCCCAGAGCCTTTGTCAGTAGCATTGTGATTACAGAAGAATCTAGGACTCTTAGGCACCTGCACCATGGGGCTCATGGCACAGTGGTGGGAATTGCTTCTTATTTGTACTTAAGTGCAAATGCTGTAAGCCAGTGTCTTTGATGTCAAAACACCACTAACAGCTGGCACAGTAAGCCTTACCAGAAATGGATGATGAGATACAGTTGACTCAAGCCTTACAGGAGGACCCACTTATAACCTGGTGGAACCCCTGGGCTCCTTCTGGAGATGGGTTTTGACTATCCTTGCCTGTGTATCTGGAGGACTAACAATCATTACCTGTTGGACCCTCTCTTGCTGTTATGGTCTTTGGGATCAATGCAGTTCTCTCTGGGTCAAGTCATACTCTGACACCTTGTAGGTGTTGAGTGTGGGGCCCAGAGGAAGTACAGGCTGGCAGTAAGGACATGATCCCACTCATCTTGTGCAGTCACAGATGTGCCCTTCATTATATAAGCATGATTGGCTGAAACACAACACACCTGTGTGTGTCCACTCTGGTGTGGATGTGCACCCATTTGCCCAGAACCCCATATGAAGAAGAGGTTTGTAGAATAAAGCTGCTATTGTTCTCCTGATAGTAACTCCATGTACTTTCTTCTCCCTGGGGATTATCTGACCCCTGACAGCTATTGTTAATACAACATAATATTTAATTGAGGCTACAAAACGTTTTGGACTCCTCAAGGATAGCCCTAAGTATGTTTGTAAGCCATGATTCTCCACTTGGAAGAAGTGCGGACTATAAATATACCCAGTGAGGTCCTCTTGGACTTTTATGATCAGTGTTCTTCAAAAGCTTTTCTTTTACAAAACTCTTGGGTAATGATAGAAAATAAAAGAAATACAGATTTGAGCCTAAAACAAAGAATAAAAGCCCTTGCAGACATAATAGAACCCAGAGATTTGTTCCTATACTGGGAGAAGCCATCTCTACTAAATCAGTAAGCCAAGGGCCTATGATATGAGGATGGAGTTTGTCAAGTCTGGTCCCCTAAAAATGTGTTTCAGAAGTGCCATCCATGTATTAGGTTAGACTTGTGGTCACCATATATGGAAACCAAGGTGTAGGATTGTTCTTCCTAACTCATCAATAAGTGTATGGCACTGAGACAAGAGCTCAGGTCTTGGTTTTAGTTTTCACTGAAGCCTCAAAACCATTGTCTCTAAATCAGATGAAATTGTTTTTTTCAGAGTCATTCACATGACTTATTAGAGGAAAGGACTGATTAGACAACATCAAAGTGTTAAAACTGGATATCACCTTTGGGAGGGGGGAGCCCTTATTAGTGAACTCAGGAAACTTGTCTATGTTTATTTGCTGTTTGATTTCTATTAAAAGAAAGAATAAGCAGGGCATGATGACACATGCTTGCAATTCTACTACTTGGAGGCTGAAATAGGATGATCACAGGTTCAAGCACAGCTTCAGCAAGTAATGAGACTCTCATCAATCTAATGATACCTAGTTTCAAAGTAAAAATTAAAAAATAGGACTGGGAGTGTAGCTTGGAAGTAGAATATCCCTGGGTTAAATTTCCAGTACCACAAAGAAAGGAAGAAGAAAGAAAGAAAGAACATTCAAATTTTTCTAATTTCTGGTGATTTGTTCCAACTGAAACTTTCAAGTGTATTTGATCTCATATATATCTTGTTCTCAAATCTTACCATATGAAGTTCTCTAAGTTTACTCATTTTCCATCTGTTTATGGCCCAAGAATAGCAATCTTTACAAAAATAAGGTATATTTAAATGTATGAAAAGAAAAATATACATTCTATGTTATTTTCAGTTAAATGCAAATTTTAAGCACACATTATTCACATTACTTCCATTCCACAACAAATAGCAAGATTATTTTATAATTTAGAATGCATTGAAGGTGTGTGTGTGTGTGTGTGTGTGTGTGTGTGTGTGTGTGTATGTGTTGCTGGCGAATGAACTCAGAGACATTTTACCTCAGACCTATTTTATTTATTATTTTTGAACAGGATCTCACTAAATTGCTGAGGCTGGTCTTGAACTTGAGATCCTTCTGTCTCAGCTTCCCAAGCACTGGGATTATAGGCATGTGCCACTACACCTGACTTGATTTTCTTTTTAAAAAATTAAATTAGCTCTCAATTTGACAATGGTAATAAGCTAAGGAAAAAATAATTCAATAGTGCATATGTAATAATGAAATAACTATATTTATAAATAACAAGAGTAATAAAATATGAAACAAATTTTCATTTTTTGTATGTGTGGTAGTACTGGGGTTTGAATCTTGGGGTGTTCTACCCCAGCTTTTTTGTTTAATTTTTTTATTTTAAAACAGGGTCTCACTAGGTTGCTCAGAGTCTAAGTTGCCGAGGCTGGTCTCAAACCTGCAATCCTCCTGCCTCAGTCTCCCAAGTACTAAGATCATAGGTGTGTGCCACTATGTCTAGCAAATTGCATTTCTTAATAGAATTAATATATCCAATAATATATCCAAAGTGAGAGTTTTAAAATCCCTCTTCCTTATGTTTTAATATTCATGGACTCCTCTCTGATGACATGTCTTGGGCCTTTAATATTCTGGTTTGTATTATTTATATAGTATCATTTTATTTTATTACAATTACATAAAGATGAAAGAAAATGTGAAAAAATTTTAAATATATTGTATCAGAGTAGAAAAGAGCCTGAGGTTCAAATTTTCAAGGTGACTCTACCTTTCCACCAGAAATGAGAATATATATCACTATAATGTGTTTCCATGGTAACCATTTTTTTATGCTGAAAATTAACTAATAAATTTCATGACAAGATTGCCCCTCATTGGCTTTGAACAAATAACTGGGTCTTTTTATTTATCCATTCAGAAAGTGTTCCAGTATATGTCATTCTGAGTTTTGCTCACTCACATCAACCAGAGGGGCAGAGGTTGTCACAGGTTCTGTTTACCAAGAAGCCTTGTGTATCTAGCCAAGAAGAATAGAAGAGTAAGTGTGATAATTAGAAAAGAATACATCAGGATTAGCTGTATTTAAGGAGAATGCTCGTACAGGGTTTCCAGGATGAGATGGCTGGCAATGTGAAATGGAACTAGGAATGATTGCTAGAAATTCCAAATAATGACAAAGAGTTCAATCAGTCACCAATGACCCCTACTTGCCACGAACTTACTAAATTTTAGTGTTCTATTTATTAATTATTATAAGAAAATAAATTCACATTTTTTAAAACTACACAAGGTATTTTCAGGTATTGTTAAGATCCCAGAAGCCTGGTGCCAAGAAACTCTGAGTTTCTTAACATCTTAATTTTTCAATTGTTCAGGTGCAAAATGAGAACAGTAATATTTCTCTTGCATTGTTGATGAGACTATTTTGAGAATACTTTACCAGATTGAGATGGATGTTTCCACTAGTCAAAATGCTCCTCAGCAACCAGTCTAGAAAGTGTCTGGTGCTTTCAAGGCATCTGACGCATCTCCATTTCTCCCCTCAGGAGATTTGCTCTTAGAATGCATGATTCTGCTCTTGATAATGCAGTAGGGGAAAGCTGTCTGAGCAAAGGGCCTGTAATATCAAGATTACTTGCTCCTGTTGATGAAGTTGTTTTCATTGCAGAAACCAAAAGTCAACCTTGGCACATTTAGACATGTAACAAACATCTCATTGACATTGCAGTACATATCTCATTGAGTTAGTAATTCTGTCTCCTCCTTTCTAAAAGAAATATACTCCACCTCTACTATAGCTCCTTTTTTAGCTGTTTTAAAATATGGCTCTCAAATCCTTTAACAATTTTTCTTTAGTGGTGGAATCTATGATCCTTTCTTTTGTAATCTGGATCAGAAAGTGTATCATGAGATTCTGAGGGTAGGTATTACTGAGACACTCATACTTGGGGCCATGAGTTTCTATGGGTGATTCCTGACTCCCCCGTATTCAGCCTACTGTGAGTAAGCCATACCATGTGGAGATGTGATGCTAGCAGCTTCCACCAGCTGTCCTGGCCAAGCTAGCTTTCACATCATTCTAGTCCAGGCTCCAACAGGATGAAAGAGCCTTTAGATAGTTTAGAGTCCAGTCATGGAGTTTCCCCAATACCAACCTTTGAGTCTTCTTAGACATTGTACAGGAGATAAAATCATCTCCTTTATCCTTTTTGTGAACTTGGGACCTATAGATCCTATAGAAAAAAATGATTGTGGGTTAATTATTATGCAGCAATAACAATAGCTACAGAAATCTTATTGGACAGGCAAAATGGGGAGATAGGCAGACTGAGTTGAGTGTGTGTGTGTTTGTGTATGAGGGGAAAGAAGGTTATTGTGCATGGTAGAGAAATGTAAATAAGCTTTGTTCAGTGGGCTCAATGAAGTAATTTATGAATATGACCCCCACATTCTTAGACACTCTTCCCATAGAGAGTTGGGATCTACATCCTTTCCCATTACTCTTGTCAGGTTTTGATTAATAAAGTAACTGAAAGTGAGACAATGTGGCTCCCAAGGTTGGGTCATTAAAAGTCATGCATTGCTGCCTGGGAAATTTGCTTTCAGCTCCTTGCACCATTGACAGTGTCTGACTGCTTGATTCCACCATGTTGGAAAGGCCACTTGCTGACCGACAATCCCAGCTTGGCCCAGAGCCAGCAGAAGCATCAGCTGCCAGTTATGTGAGTGAGTGATCTTGGATGGAAGTTAGTCCAGTCTTAACATGATTTCAGCCTCAGCTGGCTTTCCCACATTCTGACAGAATTATGAGCATAATTAAAATGATTTTAAGCTGCTAAATTCAGTATAATCTATTATGCAGTTCTTAGAACCTTTTCTTTCTTTCTTTTAAAGTTCTATTTATATGTATTGAGGAACAATTTACATATAAAATACACTATGTTCAGAGCACAGTTTGAAGAGTTTTGACAATTGTGGACATCTGTAAAACCACCACCCTATTGTAGCATTTCTAGCATGCTCTCTGGAATCCAATAACCCTTTCCAGAATTTTTTTTTTTCTTTCCAACTTCTCCCTATACAACCCTACCACATTTAGTTCATATATATATACCCTAAACATGGATTGCTGGATTATACGATAATTCTATCCAGGCAATAATTGTTTGGAGTTCTATTACCAAAGATTAGTTTAACTTAGTCAAATATACTCCTTAGTTCTGACTCCACACTTTACACTGCTCCTTGAACTCAGTATAGTCTGTGACCTGTTCCTTCCAATTGAAATTAGTGTAATTGGTGGCTTCCATTCCCACTTTCTCTTCTCATCCACTAGTTGGATGTTGAATCTCCAGGTCAAAGATGGGGAAAGGATAGAATCATGAACCCCCATATACTTGAGGTCCTCTGAAGTGAAATTCCATTACATTCCTTTACTGTATCTTATCCATTATATTTTGTATATTTGTATATTTGTATATTCTGTCTTTCCTTAAGCAATACTAGCTTCCACATATTTTTTTCTTTAATTTAGCTATTTCAATGTATTCAATTAAGTTTCTCTAAAGACTTGTTGGTTTGTCTCTGATGTTTGCTGATCAAAAATATTTGTTGATCTAATTTTGACTTTAAAACCAAAGTGTTATTTCCCTCTTTATGTCCTTGAGAATATGTCACTATTGTCCTTCAAAACAAAATCACAGGAGAAAAGAACATAAAATACCAACAATTTTCCTTTAATGTAACTGATGGCTAATACCAAGAGTAAATTATGACATGAAATGATCTTAAAAGCTTCAGCATCTACTGTTTAATTGTTGGTGGGTGATCATTTCCTGTTTAATTTGCTGAGGCTCAGTCAGATTTAGTACTAATGCATTTGCATTAGCTTGTGACATATATCCAGATTTATCATACGCATAAAGCATAGTACATTTTTGGTGATGTTTTAATTTTCAGTTCAACTTAATGTAAAACAGTTCAAAACCCTTCAGTAAATTATTTCTCATGTCTAAAAATATTTCCTCAAGAAATTAAGAGCTTTATTTTGATATCTGAAAGGAAACCTCAGCAACAACAACAACAGTAATAATAATAATAATAATAATAATAATAATGTGCTATCTCCCTGCCAGTCTAAAAAAAATTTGGATATTGTTACATCACTTCAATTTCCTTCCCCATGTAATTCAAAATATTATTTGATAACATTTCATATTTTTCTTTCTTCTGTAGAAATATACATTGTTCAATACTGATGAATTCTACTTAAGATTAAAGTTTTGATTTAATTTGCAGGGAGATAATCCTATTGTCCCAGCTTTATTGAGGTGCAGTTGATATATCACAACTATACATCTTTAAGATGTACAATGTGATATTTTGAAATACATATAAACTGTGAAATGATCAGTGTAATCAAATTAATCAATATATCCATCACCTCACAGAGATATATTAATTTTTTGTATGGCAAGAATACTTAGGATTCAATCCTTTAGTAAATTTCATGTACAAAATAATTATTAGCTACAGTAACCATGCTGTGTAATAGTTCTTCAGCTTATTCCTATATAACTGAAACTTTGTGCCCTTTAGCAAGATCTCTCAATTTCACCCACTCCCTAACCATGGGCTACACAAATCCACTCTCTGCTTTTATGAGTTAGACTTTTGTAGATTCCACATTTAGGTGAGATCATATAGAATTTGTCTTTCTGAGTCTGGGTGTTTCACCTAGCATAATTTCTCTCTTCATCTATATTATTGCCAAAGACTGACTTTGCTTCTTATTTAAAGTTATAGAATGTCTTCCAGAAAACCTCATGTATTAGCAATCTAAAAATGTATATAGGTGAAATATTTGGATCAGGGCTCTAATCTGAGCAGTGTATAAAATACTGACGATAAATAATTTGAGTGGATTTACTGGGTAGTAACTGTAGGTAGGATGTGGCTAGAAAATATAGGCCACCAAGATGTGGCCTTGAGATCTCTATCAGTCCCTGGTTTCTTCCTATCCCTCTTCCCAGTTGCCAAGGCCTCAGCTAGAGTCAACCCAAAATGACTGCCAAAGGTTTTGGTCTCATGGACAAAGCAACTATGTGAATTAAAAAATGGATGGAGAAGGTTCCTCAAGGTCTCCAACCCTGGTATCCTTAGGGATCTAACTCCAGATTTGGTAATAAAGCTCCTCAAACTCCAGAAGCTATCTGCAACAGAAACTGTCCTAGATATAGGCCCAGGTCAAGTTTATAATTTTGAATACTTATCTACTCCTTGAAATTGGCTGGCAATTTATTGTGTTTTTATTATGATATTAATGCTAAAGTTACTTTCTTTTTTTCATTTTTTGAAATTAAGATTACCTAGGCCACCAATATTTTAAAAATCTTACATATTTTTTAAAATGCTGTACCAAAGTATTTACAGTTTTTCAATTTATCATTTAAGATTCATTTACTGATTTTTTTTTATCTTCCATGCCTTCTGTTTTTGTAAATTTTTTTCTCTTTGTATTCTTATTATATTCCTAAACACAGTATGGTGTTGCTATTTATAATCTTAATATTCTCAATCATAATATGTATTAATCCAAAACATACAAATCTATACTTAAACATTTTAACATATAAAATTGATATCTATTCCTCTAAATAAGATATTTATATTATCCAATGCAATTACTTTATTTTTTCTCACTCATGAATCTTGATTGTCATATTTTATTATAGTTTGGGAAATTACTTTAGTGGGTTGCATCATTAAAAATTAACATACTAGAATTAAAAATAACTAATGTTTACACATTGAATAGGCAAGTATCCTATTATTTTCTAAAAATATGTTTGCATAAACAGGAACATAAGCACACTCACATTTACTGCATAAACACAGAATATACAAATATACACATATATACAAAATATAATGCATGTTTATCCTACATCATAGTTTTTAAAAGACAGAAAGTAACCAGTTTATTGTTTTACCTCTGCATTTCATTATAATGACTATGTCTTTTATGTCTCTTGAGTTTGAAATATAGTGTAGCATAATGCACCATAATATAACATACTATAAGGTAACAAAACACTCTCTTTACATTGCTCCCACATTTATAATTATGTCTTGCTTAATATAATATTAATTTTAATATGTTCTTTTACAATCTTTCAAATATGATTTTTTTTATGATAAATCCTTGAGTTTGGTATAAATGAGAAAAATCTTTATTGTACTCATATTTAAACAAAACTTTTCAGCTATAATTGTGATACAATTTTTCCCAACTCTTTGAACACTATACGATTGTCTTTTTTCTGCTAGGGTTACTATTAAACAATTCAACATCAATGTGATTTTGCTTTTTTGGTGGTTTTCAATTTTTTTTTCCCTTTTGAGCTTACAAAATAATCTATTTTTTTCATTTGCAGAGAGAAAAATTCAAAGGTTCTATTTTAACCTATCTTTTGACTGTAGAATCTGGCCTATGCTTTCTTGGATTGTCAATTCCTCTCCAAATCAGTGTTCAAATTTTATTTATCCCTACAAGAATTCCATATGGTTTCTGAGTCAGTTTTCCTGACTCATAGTTCTTCCAATTTCTTATATTTCTTTTAAGGTAGATCTATAGAAGAGAGGGAACTGTCTGTGCTTGCTCACTATCTTGTCAGCCTGGCCAAATCATACATAATTTTAATCAATTAAAGCATATATACATATATATATATACTCAATTAATTCTCTGCAAAGCTTTGCTTTCTTCTTGTCCATTAATTTAAATTGTTCTTGTTAATTTTATTATTAACTTTCATGTTAGTATACTCAGCATAGACCATATCTTTAGTTCTCAACTTATTAGCTCATATTAGCTTATGTGCACTGTCAACTATTTGATTATCAAATTTCACTCTTGGCATGAACTCAAAATTCTATTTACTTTGGTCTATATTTTACAAGCCTCACACATCCATATTACTCTCTCCTATTATATTTCTAGCTATTGGTTCCACAATTTCCAGATATTGGTGTTACTAGGACTACACATGATTTAGGCATAAGAGGTCAATAATAGTAAAAATCTCTTTTTACCTTAAAGACTCTGCTGAGGTTGAGAACTATACATTAATTTACTTGCTAGGCTTTGCAACCGGCATATCCCACAGACATTACTAATTTAACCTGCTCAAAGTTGATGATATTACGCTAGTCAGCTTTTCATCACAGTGACCAAACTACCTGGCAGGGACAATTTAGAGGGAGAAAAAAAAATTTCAGCTCATAATTTCAGAGGTCTTAGTCTATGGTTGGCTGATTCCATTTCTATGGGCCTGAGGTGAGGCAGAACATCATGGTAAAAAATTACTTGCTTCATCATTCAGTTTCCTAAATGATAATATGCAATGTCTTCCTAATTTCACTTTGTACCTTATTTTTATTTCCCAATTCTTTCACGCCATTCATGTCCAATCTACTGACATCCTTTGATTTTTGTCTGCATGATATCTCAAGACTGCATGTTTTCTCCCATTTTCATAATCCGTCTTTCCATTCTTCCTTTCAACTATTGTTACTTTAATCTCATGGCAATATTCTCTATTCTGGCCTGTCGGTGGGCTCATACCTCTCTAATACATCCTCAGTTCTGAAAATATAATTAAAGCACCATAACTCCCTTATTCAAAACATGGTTAATATTTCCATGGTAAGAAGAGAGAGAGAGAGAGAGAGAGAGAGAGACAGAGAGAGAGAGACAGAGAGAGAGAGACAGAGAGAGACAGAGAGAGAGAGATCATGTATAGTATATAAAAGTCATTTAAATATGGTTTCTGTCTATATATCTTAACTCATAACCACCTTATATTTATATTCTAGGGTAACGAGCATTTGGACTTCTCAAATTTGGTCATAGTTCTACATAACCCTATATGTGTTTATATGATATTTCCTCATATGCTTTGGAATATCCTGAATTTGCTTCCATCTTACCTACTTTCTTTTCTTCAGATTTCACCTTAAATAATACATCTTCCTTGCATCCCATGAGTTATGGATTGCATATTCGTATCCCCCTAAGTTCATATGTTAAACCTTAACTGTTCTTATAAGTGGGGTGCAGAACTTTGGGGATATATTTAAGGTTAGATGCAGTCATGAGTGTGAAGCTTCTGTGATGAGATTCATATCCTTAAAAGAAGAGAAAAAGGCTAGTCATTCTCCCTGACATGTAAAAATGACAAAGAAATAGCCATCTATGATCCAGGAAGAGAACCTTCACCATGAACCTCACCATTCTGACACCTGATACTGGATTTCCAGCCTCCAAAATGGTGAGAAATGAATATCTAAAGATTAAGCCATCCTGTATATGTTTTTCTGTTGCAGCAGCCTAAACTTAGACACCAGGGAACACAGATACTATTATTATAGAGCTACACTTTATTTTTCACTTCAAATAGAACCTATTGCAATAATGCACTTGTGTGTTTACTTACTAATGAGTTAACTCCTTTAGGAGGGAAACCAGTGCATGGTGTGGTTGTAAAATTAAATTCCTAGAATACAGTAACCACATTATAAATTACAGCAATTAATATTATCTTGCCATAGCAATTATTTCACAGATTTGCTACTCCTAAAAACTTATACTGCTGGAAGCAATACTACAGGACTTCAAAAGACAAGTATTGAATTTATGAATATATATGAAGATATGCTGCATTTGCATATCATGGCATCAAGGTTATGAAACTGTAGTTGTACTGAAAGAATGTGCCTCTAATTCCTTACTGGATAAATCAGTAGATATCACGGGGGTTGCTAGATCAAATAATATATTAATACACACTCAGGTGATTACAGGGAGTCCAACTTACAGGACTGGGAGGGTCTGGAATAAGATCAATATACAATATTGACTTTATACTCCAACACAGAGCAAATGCAGGGATTCTTGTGGAGGCTAAGATAGAAGATGTTCTGTTTGAAGTGCTCAAAATTACTAGCTACTCAAAGCCTATGGGAACTTATATTAGTACATCTCAGGAGGTGGTCTCATCTCATGAGTTAATGAATATATAAATTATATCAATTATAATTTTTCCTAAGATTATTTCCTGCACTTTACAAAGCTACGACTCGAAGATGTTTATTATCATGACATTAAATAACAGAGTATATTCCTTTACAAAGAAGTGTGTGTGTGTGTGTGTGTGTGTGTGTGTGTGTGTGTGTGTGTGTGTGTATGTGTGTGGTTAAATTAGAGAAGAAATCTATCAGGGAAGACCCAGCGTCATTAATTCTTGCACAGAGCTGGAAGTGCCTGTACATGCATACAGATACACACAAACATGGTATTTTATATATACTCATCAATGGTATAGATGAAAAAGACATTCATAATTTTTTTCTTCAAAATTATGTCTAGAAGTATAGGTATAGCTCAGTGGAAAAAACACTTGCCTAGCAACTCTGAACTACTGGGCTCAATTCCATTATCACATATACATAAAAATTAAATGGGTTTAAAGTCTTTCAGTGTGGTACTGAGAATTATTAACCCCAGAATATTCTACATCTGAGCTACACTTCGAGTCCTATTTTATTTTTATATTTTGAAACAGGGTCTTACTAAGTTTCAGGGCGCCTCACTAAGTTGCTGAAGCTATCCAGAAAGCTATGATTTTTCTGTTTTAGTATCCCAAGTACTATTACAGGATGCCTGGCTAACAGTCCCTTAAAATAAAACTTGTCTTACAATCACATAAAATTGAAGAGCCAAAAGGCATCTGTAAAATTTGATCAAGTTATATTACAATTGCATGTTAATTACTCTTAAATGTCTACAAAAATTTAAAGTCATCCTTAAATATTTGCTGTCACTAGGGCAGACTGCTACTAGAGAAATTTGTGGAAGCCAAACACAGTTTTCTTTTACTATGCCAGAAAAGGATTTTGGTTTGGAGATTCAACCAAACAACAAGGTAGAACTCCTATATACTGCTGACTAACTCACATAGTTCAGAGTCCAAAGAAATAATCTTGTCCTTTCTTATAGATGAAAAACTTCTGTCAAAAGTCCAGTCCCCTTCCCAGAGATCACAAGTGTTGAGATATCTGCTCTAAAATGGCAAAAGACTACTAAGGCATTTTTTAATATTATTTTAAGAACATATTAATACACTAAAACTTGTCCTATCACTATCTTTTTCTATCATCTCTATATTATTTCTTGTATTGCTAAATCATTTATTAATGATAGTTATATCATAGAATCATAGAAGCTCTTCTCTTCTATCCTCTTATTTAGATTATTTTTGTTTGTTTGTTTGTTTGTTTTTGTTGTTGTTGTTTTATAACTCTGCTAGTTAGCTTGACCAGGTGTAGCTGCCCCTATAGTAATCTAAAATATGGAGACTTGTGTTGGTTTGGATCTGGACTCTCCCCCAAAGTCTCCTGTTGAAAGCATGTTTCTTGATGCAGCCGGGTTTACAGGTGAGGTTTTTGGAAGTGATGGAATCCTGAGGGTTGTGACCTCATCAATGAACTGATCCATTAATGGCTGAATGGACTACTGGGAGATGGGACCTAGTTGTTAGAGGAAGTATATCACTGACAGTGTTTCCTTTGAAAAGTTTATTTTCTTCCATCCCTGTCCTCTCTCTCCTCTCCTCTCCTCTCCTCTCCTCTTCTCTTTTCTCTCTCCTCTCTTTCCTCTCCTCTCCCTCCTCCTCCTCCCTCATCCTCCCTCCTCCCTCCTCCTCCTTCTCCTCCTCTTTCTCTCTCTCTCTCCTTTCCAGCTGTCACAAATGGAGCAGCCTTCTTCTGTCACACCGATCCATCATGATGTTTCACCTCACCTGAGGTCCAGAAATAATGGAGCCAGCTAACTATGGACTCATACCTTACCTCTGAAACTGTGAGACAAAATAAACCTTTACTAGTCTGAGTTGTTCTTGTCAAGACTTTTGGTCACAGTGATGAAAAATTATCACAAAGCTTATGACAAATAATAAAGTAGATTCAACCAGTGTGGAAAACTAGTAAATATAGAAAAGTGTTCTTACTAAAAAAACCCAATGTTTTTCTTACAGTTAAATCCATTTTGGATACTAAATTTACCTACTGCCTTAATCAGTTTGGATTGCTACACCAAAGTACCATAGAAAGGGTAGCTTTTATACACCCTAATTTACTTCTCATGGTTCTAGTGACCAGAAGCCCAAGATCAACTGCTAGTATGATTGGGTCCTGGTGAGACCTTTTTTTGTCTTTCAGAGGGCTAAATCCTCCCCAGATCCTTATAAGGTTGAAAAAGTATAAGAGAGCTCTTATATCTTTTTATAATATACTAATTAATATTTTTTATAAATATACTAATTAATATCTTTTTTATAAATATACTAATTACTATATTATATTCTATAATATAAATATATTATATTGTGTATTATATAATTCATTGATATCTATGCATATATATATTAGTGTCCTTATAAAAGGATACTAATTCCATTTATGAGGAATCTACCTTCATGTTCCAATTACTTTTCATAGGCATCAGCTCTGAATGTCACCACATTGAGACCAGGGCTTCAACACATGAATTTGATTAGGGTGAGGACATTCAGGTCATTGCACTTATATGAGAATTTTGTTAATTCATGTCCCCATTTAGGGTAGTAGACTGTGCACCTTAGATTCATGGTGATCCTGGAAATTTCAATTTTTAACTTACTCGTCATCTTCTTCATTTTACCTTAATCACAAGGTGGATCTGTTTATTCTTATGTATCTTAGTTTTATGAGGCCCTTCAGGTTGCCAACTTAATTTTTTTTCTTTGTTTTTTGCAAATACACCTTTCTTTAATATATCTACCTCTGGCCATCAGAGAGGAAGCGTATGGGTCAAGGAGCTCCAAAATAATACATTTTAAATTCATTTCATGCTGCTTTACTTATGTATTTATTTATTTACTTATTTTTCTAAAAGCAAACTTGAAAAAAACAATATATTTTATTGCTCTGTAATTAATAATATTCATATCTCTTCAATTTTCTAAAATACATTCTCAGTGGAATCTTAATAAAGATGACTAAAATACATTTGTAGCTTTTATCTTTCTTAGAATTGCCTTCTAAGAAAATTGTGAAACTGAAACAAGACATGATGAAAGCTTGAGAAGTTACAGAATGTTAGAGTCCATTAGTATCCAATTTTTACTGCTTTAACCCAGGATTTATTCCTATAATTCCACTACAAAAGATGTATCATGGTTAGCAATGTACTAACCATTGATTACTGAAAACTATGAAGATGCAGCAGAAGTTAACAAAAACTTTAACTGAGTCACAAGGCCTCGAAAGGATTAAAAACATAATGACTAAAAGAATATGAACTACAGTTTTTCCATTCTCTTCAAAATCTCCAGAATAAAAGAACAGATACTTGATGCTTTACGTACTTTAAAAATACCAATAACTATCTTGGAAAAAAGTGATAAAAACCCTTAAGGATGAGAAAATCTTGAGAGGCAGAGGCAGAAAACATGTAGACTGAGTAAGATACCCCCAGCACAAATGCACATAAATAAATATGGCTGCGGAATGGTGCCAGGAAAAAAAAAAGAGAGAGAGAGAGAGAGAGAGAGAGAGAGAGCCCCATGCCTGATACATATCAGTTATTAAAGTAAGTCCATGTGTAATTTATAGCACGATTCTTTAGGGCATCATGGGAGGTAAATTCTAATCCTTGAAAAACCTCTCAAGATATCAATCAATGTGATTTCGGATCATTTTTTCAATTATATCTGTTTCTTGAAATTAAGAAGCACATAGAAGAAGCAAAATATATACTGCATGTCTGTCCATTGCAAGTAATAGCATAAACATGCAAATCGCCAATGTTGAGAAAGTAAAAATCACTTGTACTTATCGACTGAATGTTTGTATCCTCTCAAAATTCATATGTAAAAGCCCTAATTGGGTCATGAATCTCAAGTCTCCATTAATGGGATTAGTAAAATTATAAAAAGGAATCCAGAGAGCTCTCTTGTCCTCTTCCTACCATTAGAGAATGCAAGGAGAAGACAGCATCCTGCAGGTCAAAAGAGGTCCACCTCAGAACTCTAAGCTGCTTGCAACTGATCTCAGACTGATGGCCTCCAGAAATGTGAGAAACAAACGTATGGTCTTCATATGCAAAAACATTTATAAGGACTAGTTGATAACTAAGATACTTGCCAGTGGTCACATCCCTATCACCAATCTCTGTGTAGAATTAAATCCCCAGAATATGAGCATCCCTAAACTCATATCCCTCTTCACAGACAGACATTCTGAAAAGGAAAGTCAGTATGTGATGGGACAGGGGACTCCATCTCTAAATATAAGCACACAATCAGCAATTATCAAACATGTAAGGAAATACCACAGCATGAAAGTAAAGAAACTCAATAAACATAATTGCAATTACAATAAACAATGAAATACAACACGTGTGAAAATTTTGTTATTATAATACTCTCAGGAAAATGGAAAATAGCATTAAATTCATGCCAAAAATAACCAAAAACCTGCATTACTTAAGGTTGAAGAGAAGACATATGAAACAAACAAACAAAAAAATACAATTTCTTGAACCAATGAAATATATGAACCATCTATAAGTTTATTTAATGCTATGAAAAATATACACATATACACACACACATACATACATACATACGTACATACACAGATAAATCCATTAAATACAAACCTAAAACTCTCAAGAGAGACAGAAAATCCTAAAAATTTACAGAGACGAAGAGAAGAAAGAAATGTACCATTTTACTGAATATTTGTCTGGCCTTAAATTTCATATGTTGAAACATTAACCCTCAATATTATGATGTTTGGAGGTAAGGGCTTTGTATGTAATTATGTTCCAATAAAGTTATTGGCTTGGGGACTCTTTGATGGTACTAGTACCTATTATAAAAAGGAGAGATCAGAGCACTAGGAGGACACAGTGCGAAGGAAATTGTCTACAAAGGAAAAAAGAAGGCCTTCACGAGAAACCAACCATGCTGCTCCACTGATATCAGACACTAAACCTTTAGAATTCTTAGAAAATAGACTTCTATAGTTAAAGCTGCACAATCTACAATACTTTGCTATAGTACTCCAAGCTATGACAGACTGTCATCCACAATAATCTCAGAAGAAGTCAGTAAAGCAATAGATTAACATTTACAAAGAAAAATAACCTCAAACATAACTATAACTGCTTACAAAGTTGGTAAAGCAAAGATATACAAGGATTCTAAGTGTTTACTCCACCCATATCCTATCTCAAAATGTTATCCAAAATTCATAGTAGTTACAGTTGCACAACACTGCAAAAGTAATTAAGGCTGCTGAATTATACAGTGGAAAAAAGATTAAAATGGAAAAAATTAATGTCTATTTTGTTACAATAAGAATGCTATTATCAATTCTAACTAGATAAAAATATGCACCTCAGGGGAAGAAGAGGAATAAAATAGGCAATGGTGAGAAATAATTGTAGGATAATTAAACACACTTGTCCCAGAATACATAAAGCAATACAGAGGAAATAAAGAGGTTGAAAGTAGGTTAGAGAATTATTGCATAACTAAAAACTTTATCTAATATAGACATACAAAACTTTTTTTTTTCTTCAGTACTAGGAATTGAACCCAGGGGCATTCTACCTCCAAACCACACCCTCAGCCCTATTTTTTATTCTTTATTTTGAAACAGGGTCTCACTAAGTTACGGAGGGCCTGAAGAAGTAGCTGAGGATGGATGCAAACTTGTGATCCTCATGTCTCAGTCTCCCAAGTACTGGGATACAAGCATGTGCCACCACACCCAGCCAAACTTTTTAATGAAAAACACACAGTGATTTTTTCTTTCCAAGCACATGGAAGCATGCAAAAATGATCATGTACTAAACCTCAAAGAAAAACAAACATGAATTCAAAGTTGATTTTGTGTTGGCCATGTTCAATGACATTGTGTAGCATACCTCCAGGTGATAATCAAAATTAGCTGAATATGTGTATTTCCGGCAAGTAACACAAGCATACTTATGCCCCTAGTTCTAAACATGTTTTATGTAAAGAAGACATTAATCAGAAATCACAATTATTTTTAAGAAAACCGAAAAATGTGTTTTCTGCAGCAAAATAAAATTTATAGGAAATTTATAGCCCTCTGTTAGAAATTAACAAAATTGCCTTAAAATAGAAATCCCAAATAGCCAAACATCCACAGGATACATTACAATGGTAATAAAAAAAAAAAAAAATCTGTGCCCTAAAAGTAAACAGACACAGATGTTTGAAAAGAAAGTGATAACAAGATCTCTAGGAATAAATAACTCCTACCTTATAAAAACTGTTTAGAAAATAGAAAAAAAGGTGGGGAGTGCTCCAAGTCATTTTGTGAGACAAGTTTAAAGACAACTTTACTGTTGTCCTGGGACTTGAACAGAGATGGAGAAGCTAGATAGCAAAAATTCCTAGACTCTCAGTTCAGAACAAACTGGGGCACTATGAACAAGCATGAAGGATTCAACCCATCACCCACCTTGACACTTTACCATGGTGATGGAGCATCTTGATCAGATGTGTTTCCTAGTGAGAATACCATCAGAGAGAGCAGTTGATGTGCCTTGAATCCCCACCCATTGCAGCAGAGAGCTTTGGAAGCCTGAGGTAGGCATTTTGCAGATTAGAACACTCAGGAGAATGACACCAATTTCTGGAAATCATTGGGGTAAGGATCCCTGAGTTTCTTTGTGGATTGACAAGATAGAAAGCTAAGCCTTAGCCAACCTGACATGTATCCCTTTCAAGAAGAATGTCTGGAGGAATGAGGTGTCCACCAATGAAATAGTCTGTATAGAAAGAATGATGGAAGTTGGAGACTGACAGGTTAGAAGGAGCCAGCCAGGAGATGGCATCTTCTGCCTCAGAAATGAGCAGTATGACATTCCAACGAGGGCAAAAGTCTAAGAGTCAACAAAAGCAGCAAACATAAGACAAGACAAAGCTAATAGGTAGTATTCTCGCCTACAGATGGCCTTGTTAGCGATGATAATGAGAAAGAGCCAAGTTCTTTCCTTGAATTCCTACCACTCACCACTCCCTGGTCTTAAATTCTGACATCTGGAGAAGTCCCAAGCGGAGGGGGGGGGGCAATTGCAGAAAAAGGAGAGAGGTCAAGAAAAGAGCAGGAGGAACTAGCCCCTTTGCTCTGTTTTTAAATCAGATAAGGGATTATAGCTTTGCCATATGAACTCAAACTGAACAAACAAGAAACTACTATTACTTGTACTCCTCCTCCTCCTGCTACTAGAGAAAAATAATCTGGGAAGTTGTGGGCTCTGCACAAAATCTCCCTGAGCGATTTTACAATTCCACAACAATTACTTTAACTCTTTCAATATAGGAGCAACAATGTAAACTTTCATAGCCCAAGTCTGGATAGCAGGAAAAAAGAAATAGCAAGAATATTCCTCCATAAAATAATGAAATGGTGAAAGAAAAGTTGATAGTAGTATAGTAGGATTCATCCCTAGTAATAAAAAGATGTTTCAAATGAAGACTATGAATATATTGTGTACATATACAAATACATTCTACCTACCTACTTATATTCTTCATACATACATACATACATACATATAAGAATGTAAAATTTTATATTATATCAATTAAAGAGGACAGTACAGTTCTAATGCATGTCCAATAAGTTAAAGAGCAATGATGAAATTAAATCCAAATAGTATCATAGAAATTATTAAATCAATGGTAACATAAATGTAATAAATGTGTAACTTTAAAAATATAACTGAAGGAAAGTTTTAAAAAAATTGAATTAATAGGATAATATTATGACCATAAGAGAAACGATGGAACATGCCATTAATCAGTTATCAAATATTATCCATAGAACTTGATAAAATAATCCTAAAGTTTGCATTATGTTGTCAGTATAGAAGACTATCCAAGATGATTTTTGACTATGAGACACATAGAAAGAGACAGAGACAGAAAGAAGAATCAGGAGCCAGGCGTGCTGGCGCACGCTTGTAATTCCAGTACTTGGAAGGCTGAGAACAGAGGATCCAGGTTCACAGCCAGCCTCAGCTACTTAGTGAGGCCCTCCACAACTTAGTAAGACCCTGTTTCAAAATAAAGAATAAAAAATAGGGCTAGGGGTGTAGCTCGGAGGTAGAATGCCCCTGGGTTCCAACCCCAGTACCTCACACACAAATACACATACACAAAAGAAAGAAGAATCAGGGAGACGGAGGTGGAACATAGAGAGGTCACCCTATAATATGCCAATATATTTCAATTTTATAAACTCAATCAATGTAATATTGGTATAGACATATACAAGTTGATCAACTGACAACAAAACAGTTCATAAGTACATCCGTGTATGTGTAAGAATTTGGCAGTTGGTGAAGTATATTTCTGACTACTGGATGAATAATGGATTATCCACTAAACATTCCAGTGAAAATTTGATATTCATATGAACACAATATAATTAAATACTTACCCCTTCGTTGAAATTTAAGATGGAATAAGTGTAAAAGCATAAATGATAAAACCATAAATATATTGAAAGAAAATATGTTCAAGACTTTTGGGGAGAGAAAAGATATTGTAAACAAAATGAATATTATAAATTCATCATATTAAAATTTCCAAACTTCTGTAATTTGAAAGACAATCAGAGTAAAGTTAATCTGCATGCTGGGAAAATATATTAATAACATAAATAAGTCTAAAAATTACTCTCTAAAATACAATGAGGCATCCCAAAAATTGAGAAAATGCAAGGGAGCCAACAGAGAAAAGCGTCATGCCTAAAAACAAGCAATTTGCAGGGAAGGATGTAAAACTGTCTAAAAACATAAGAATATAAGATTATCATTAGTGGTAAATAGGTTTGTGTGAATCAAAGCAGCAAAATTCTAAATTTCAGGTTGGAGAGAGTTGAGCTAGGCCTAAATTTTTACCCTCTGCTGAGTTTTCTTTTAAGTAAAAATGTCCACTGCCCAAAGCCAACAATTCAATTTTTGAAAAGCCACTTTAAAAAATGTTTACAACACACACACACACACACACAAACACACACATACACACATACTTGTAGTTACATATAAAATGTCCCCTAAAGAGCTCATTTATTTATTTATTTATTTATTTATTTATTTATTTATTTATTTATTGCGGTACTGGGGATTGAACTCTGGGGCATTCTACCTCCGAGCTACACCCCCAGCCCCTTTTTATTCTTTATTTTGAAACCGAGTCTCACTGAGTTGCGGAGTGCCTCACTAGGTAGCTGAGGCTGGCCGCGAACCCCGATCCTCCTGTCTCAGCCTCCCGAATGCTGGGATTAAAAGCGTGCGCCACCATGCCCGGCTAAGAGCTCATTTATTAATGTTTGGAGCTCATGTAATTGAGACCTGAGGGTTGTAATCCCAGGAGTGGATTCCATTGTAATGGATTTACCTGGATAGTACCTAGTAGGCCATGGGGTGTGGCTGGAGGCTGTGGCCCCTGGGGGTGTGGCCTTGGGGGTTATATAAATGGTTCTTCCTCCCCAGTCTCTCTCTCTTGCTTTTGACCTCTGTGATAGTGAAAAGCTAAAACAAAAGCAAAACTCTAAATATTAATAACTGAGAAATACCTAAATTAACTGTGGCATTCATACTGTGATATTACATATGCTCATCTTAAAGAATAGAATAGACAAATAGAAGTTAGTTTATGTAGTAAGGAAAATATTTCATGTATATGTCACAAGAAATTTAAATAAAAAGTTGCACAGTGATATTACATTAGGACACATCTGCATGTATGAAAATGCATAGAAAAATTATTCAAAGGGAGATGATACGTGTGACGGATGCTTCCTTCAGGAGGTTGAGATTTCAATCCTGGGGAGGTGGTGATGGAAAGGACCTGAGTGCCGTGTTGTGATTTTGTGTAACAGGTCATCTGCCACATGATGTCCACACTGGGCCAAAGGAGAAATATTCTATGCCCAGCTGTACAGATCCATTTTATTTTTTTCATTCTCTTTCTTTATATTCTGTCATTATAACTTCTATCACATGTGCATTGCATTTGTATATCAATTAATGTCCCCATGGAGGAAAAAAATACTTAAGCTTTTCAATGCTTGTTAATGTGAAATGCATTGATATACCTCATATGTTTCAGAGAAGTAGTCATGTGTGCAAATCTCATGGCATTTGGCCATAATTGTTTTTGACAATGAGTCAAGCAACATAGCTAAACTTTTTTTTTTCCTTCAAAGACTTATAACACACACACACACACACACACATATATATATATTTAGATGTATTAGTATACATCATATATAGTATACAATTAAATATATAATGTGAAGTATATTAATGCATAACATACTATATCATTATATGTATTATATTAAATTATTACATTTATTTTATTTTAATACTACTATCAATATTTTATCAATGTAATTTAATGTTTATCATTAATACATATTAAAATATGTAAGTATATTTTAGATACTCCCACCTACTTAAAATTTTGTCTCAAACATTAAGAAATAGGTTTGTTGAGGACTGAAAGGAAGAAAATTTAAACTATAGTAAAGAAATATCTTCCCTTCCCTTCTGTAAAGGTCACTCTATATCCTCCCAACCCCTCACCAGCTCCCCCTGGTGTCCACCAGAGAAAAGGCAGTCATTTTCCAAAATGGAGAGCTCGCTGCCGCAGGCAGACACTTAAGGAAAACTGCACAATCATTTCAATCATGTGAAGAAGTGCCACATGAGCACAGTTGATGAAAAATTTTCTCCTTTAAATCTTAATTTTCAGTAATGTCCGGCAAAGAGAAATCCAGCAATTTTTATATTCAAGGCTTGATCATTTTGGTGTTAACAGTTTGGGGCTGGTGATGATTGCAAGATTTAGAGTGAGATTAAAACATGTCAAAAAATAATAGCTCACAAAAGGGTCAAATATAAACATTGTCCACTAAGCAGAGGGTTTCTGTAATTACCTAGTGAGCTGGACTTAACACTGCGCTCCTCAGGACATTAATGTTACTCTGAGGTGCAGGTGTGGACACATGAAAACCCATCCCACCAGTCCAATGATTAAAGGGATGTCTCTGTGAAATAGCACGGAATAGCCTGGTGTGTGAAGAATCTCACCCACTTGATTGCTGAGGACAAACACGAAGGCAAGAGAACACTGACAAAGGTTCTGAGGGGGTAAGCAGAGCCAAGTCAAGGAAACCCACTTGAGTCCTGTTGTTAAGAATCGGAGTTCTGAATTGAGACTTTCATTCTTCAGACAGTCTGATAAGTACATAAAGGCTTGACAAACAGAAATGGTTTATAGGGATCAATTTTTAGATCCTCAATTTCCAGATATTTTCTTTCCTCACAGTCTCATTCTTCTCTGCATGAGTGTGCCCATTATCCCATTAGTCTTTTCCTCTATTCACAAAAGAAAGACACAACTGTTACCTTACATACAGAACAAAAAGTTAAAATATATCCATTTTGCAGAAACTCCTTTAATTATTGTGTTGTAATATTCTGAATTTTAAAAATTTTCTGCAATCAGAGTTGTTGAACCTAATTCTTTTAAACCTGAGTGTTTTTCTAGGATGATTAAATTTTTCATTATAAGAAAAAAAATTCCAGGGATAAAAATATTATCTGATTTCTTTAAGACTGCATGTGAATTATTCATAACATATTTAAAACCCATTTTATCAAGGTATGAATTATTCCAAGTATAGTAAATCCTTATTTCATCTTATAAACTATATAACATATTATCTCCTATTGAGCAAAAATCAACTTCTAAAATTGTGATGAAATGTTTGTAAATGGGAACAATTCTTTGAGGCAAAGTGAAAGTGAAATACTTTGATATTTATCATTGTGGTCTTTAAGAAAAGTAGTACAGCAGGAAAAGGGTACATAGTTAAATTTGATAAAGGCTGTTAACCTGGAGGGGGTTGTGGGTGAAATGCTAGCAAAAGACCAGGGAAAGTTTTGTCTGATGTGTTCAACATTAAAAAAAGTGCTACCAAATCTCAGAGCAGAGCAAAGCGCTGCTCTTATGCCTCCTCCAGTTGCACAACGTTTAAGAGTTCCTGAACCTCTGGTGGGGGACACAGTGTGGTCATTGAACAGCAGATCCTATAAATCAAAGTCTAGCATTCTTATTGTTCACAATAACTCGGAATATGTAAACTTTAGGAAGTATGTATGGGGGGGGGGCTTGGATTTTCATGTAGAATTTTTATAGAAAATATTTACGTTTGGAAAGTCAGGTCATTATTTCCAGGATGGGAAAAAGAAGAAGGAGGAAGAGAGGGGAAGAGGAAAACAAGTAGAAGGAAGAAGAGGAAGAGGAGGAGGAGGAGGAGGAGGAGGAGGAGGAGGAGGAGGAGGACCTCTGCCAGAGGCTTCTAATTGCTTTCTGAGGAAAATCACCCTTCATTATCCCTGTTTATCTCTCCTTGTCTTCCCTCCTCTTTCTCCTCCTCCTTCTTTTCTTTCTCTTCATCCTCTATTTCTCTCTCCTTTTCTTTATCTCTTTTCTTTGTCTCTCATTATTGTATCTGGAAAAATAGAAAGTGTGGAGTCACATATATGGAGGGGATAAAGGTAGCCTCTCCTCTTTGGGCACCAGGGAAGACACAGCAAGACACAGCCTTAGGAGTGTTCCAAAGACAATACAGTTACAAGGTTTTAAAAGAAAAAAAAAAGAACACCATTTTTCAGCCACTGAACAAACAATAAGAAAACTTGCTTCAAAGGTAAAATTGGAAGGTTTTTCTGTGACTGATATTCTCTGATATAAAAATGCAGTGGGCCTTTTGTTTGTTTCTTTGTTTAACTGGAAATGACAGGTGTAAAATAATCTGTGAGTGACTGAAAGAAGAGAAAAAGTATTAGGCGCCTCTTATTTTGAAGAAGTAAATCAGTACATGGTGAAGACCGCTTTAGGAATACAATACAGAATAAGGAAATTTGCTTCATGTTCTTTTGTTTTTGTTTTGTTATGAATATCTCTACTTTTCAAAGTATTTTTATAATTTATAGGATATCTTTTTCTCTCTTTTCTTTCTTTCTTCCTCTATTCTTTCTTTCCTTCCAAATGCGTTTTACCTGGTTGTGGTTACACATACCTGTAATCTTAGTACTTGGGAAGTAGAAACAGGGGGATCTCAGGTTTGAGGCCAGTATCAGCAATTTAGTGGGACACTGTTTCAAAATAAAGTAATAATAAGGGGTTGGGGGTCTGGCTCAGACATAGAATACCACTGAACTAAATTTCCAGTACCATAAGAAAATAAAAGAAAAATAAAATGTGCTATTAAATACAAGACTGCTAGTAATTTTCTGCTGCCACTTTTTATATTTATAACAATAAATTTCGAATTAAAATAAAAATTGTTGAATCATGAAGTCACTTATATTAACATGCACTTGATATCAAAATGGAAATTTTGAGAAAAACTATCATCTTAAATCAAGTAAAAAATGATGGCATGGAGTTCTCGGCTGATTTGCCTGCCATATTTTTTGGTCTCATGTTGTATAGGCCAAATAAAATATTCTACCCATAACAGCAAATTTAATAATAACAATTTCAGTGTTAATATGTGAATTACAGCAAACTTCTGGTCAAGAAAAGAATCAGAAAAACTTAGAGCTTAGACAAATATGCAGCAGTTTTCCCACCAGGCTTAAATGTTTGATTCATAAATGTGTTCATGTTGTATTTTGAGTGTCAAAGAGAAAAATGATTCTATACAGCAGTACTTGTTCAACAAATGTAGACCTTTATCCAAGCATGCATGTGGATATTTACTGAAATGTTATAAATGATATAGTGAGCAAATTATTATTTTTTACATGAATGCAGCAGGGGAAAAATCAGCTACCAAAATATTCTCTGATTTCAGGACTGTGGTGTCATCAAATAGTTAACTGCAATGTTAATGCAAAATGTCAGTATAAATTGTCAAGGTTTTAAGGTACTGTACTAATATGATACATAAAAAGCTTGTATTGTGTACTATACAATACTGCACTGTCAACTCAAAGGCTTATTTTAAAAGAAGATAATTCTGAATTATATTTTTGTCTCTCTGCTGTGACAGCCTAAACTGAATATGTTCTTTGCTTTTCATTCTAAAAATGAGACTTATGTCAGTTCATCTGAGGGGAAAAGAATGGAAATGGAAAACATCACAGGGAGTTTAGGACTATATTAGAGTCTAAATTAAAGGCCCATTTTTCCTCTAATGTGAGCTACGGTTTCCTGGCTGCACAGAAGTAGAATTCAGCTAAAGCAGAAGCTAATTTCCTTGCTCTGTTCCTGGAAACGCCAAAGGCAGAACACTGAGCACTGTATCAGGCAATACTCACAGAAAGGTAATAGATTTAGCAGAATTGAAAAGTAACATGACCCCTGAAATTGAAAAACTTGCTGGCAAGGTAGAAATACTATAACCCTGGGATTTCCCAGTCTTGCTTTCCTTGCCAACTCCGAGGAGTTTGGAGCTGGAAAGGACCACCTGGTAAGACACAGGATTCACAGAACTAAGGACCATGACTCCTAAGTCCTATCCCTTGGTCAGGACCACAGAGCAGTCTGTGGGGCTACAGAAAGCAGAGTGAAGGGTGGTGTTCTCTGCGAATCCCAGGGTAAGTGGGAAAGAGATGCTGCAACTGAGAATTGCTTGATGGTTCATAAGATTCCTCCCGTTCTTTCTCTCTCCTCTTTCTTAGAAAATGTGTAGGTAAATTCAGTGCTACTCTGCATTTTCTATTGCTACAATTCCTATTCATAAAGATACACTTCTCTCTAAAATTCAGATTTTTGTTGAATTCCAAACTCACCTCGAATAGTCCAATGCATGGGATAAAAATGAACATTTTTGCTTTGGGAAAACTGGCATGTTAAGTCAAGTAGGCTGTTTCACGAAGGCCACGGGTGGGGGTCACAGAGCAGGGTGGGACAGAGCTGCACAAATCTGCCAGTCTTGATACAGGTTAAAGCCACACTGCATTTTATAACTAGACGGTAATAAGAACAATTATGGAACAATGCGCATTTCAACTTCCCAATATAAGAAACAAATTTAGTTAAACACTACATAATATCTTAGTTATGAATGTGAAATCCATGCATTATTGTTACCATCATATTTATGTTTGACCACAGACACCACAAGGACTATACTGTTATGCATCTCCGTGTGTCTGCATTTGTAGAGAGAAAGACAAGGAGATTATGAACTACAGCAAAATAGCTGGTAAGCCTATTAGATAAGAATAGATTAAAAGAGAGCAAACCAAACATAATCAAAGTCAGCATTTTAGCTAATGAACTTCTGATAGCCTGAACCAAATCTTCCTCTTTAGACCTTTCCTTCTTAACAGGAGACTAGAAGAGGTCACTCTGCCAGTAGCTTAGGTCATGGGAAATTAAATTATATTTGTTCTCTTTATCTGTCTCAATAGCTTACCAGAGAGGTAGTCTAGGGGAAAGAGGGTGGGAAGAAGGAGGATTGATGAAGGAATCACTTCTATCGACACTGTGTACATATGTGAGAATACCAATATCAACCCCAATACTCTATGGCGAAGGAAGGGAATGGGGAGGGAGGGAGCTGGAGAAAGCTCACCAAGTGCTGTGTGCATATATGTCACTATAACTATGAACTATATTATGATGTGAGACTATAATGAACCAATAAAAGTATAATATATTTTAGTGAGCTCCAATGTAGTACATTTTTAATCATGCATATTTATTTGGCAATTGAGTGCATAGCAAATAATGGCAATTATTATAGAAAATGTGTTATATTTTACAAGCAAACACATGATACTTTGTTGGTCAACACCAGGGGTGCTTGATTTAATGAATTCAATTATTTGAATCTACTTCTCTAAATAATTGCTAGATGATAATTGTTTTTGTTGAAATGTCTTTGTGCTAGTTGCACCGATACTGAAGCTTTTGGCTATGCTACAACATTGCTTGTGATGCATATCTGACTTCACAGCAGCTAATTATTGTTATGATGCTATGACTAAATATATATGCATACTTATCCTAATTATCTATAGAGAAAATGGATATTTGCAATAAAATAAATATACTGTTATAATAAAATATTAGCATAATAACTAGAACATGGAAATTGGACATGACAAGTCATGATCATTCTCTGCTTTGTTTTATTTATATTTAAAATGTATTGCCAATTATACCTTAACCAAGATGTTTAAACTATAGTGATCTTAATATTGAGACAAGGAATCTGGCACACACACATACACATGCCAATACAATACTTCAAAACTTAAATCTATTTTTACCTAAAAATAGAGAGAAACAAAATACAGAATTACATAAGCTAAAAAAATTTTTTCTATTTTACTTGGTTACTGTCAGAATATTCTATTTTAAGGAATCTAGGACCAAGAATTTTTGTCTTAAGATTAGCAAGATAAAAATGGAGAGTTTTGTTGGCTAGTATCCATCGTATAAAGAGAGAGTGGAGAGTTTACTATTTGCCATTGTGCTAAACTGGCATGATTATGAAATGAAAAAATAAAACATTCAAAACACCACATTTCCATATGAAAGCCAACAAAAGACCATTTAATTGATGCTCCATTTAGGTATGTGGGTTTAAATGGAAATCTATTATATTATTGAGACCAATTCTAACACCAGCTGCCATTTACAATACCAGGGAGATAGTGAGCAGTTTATTAAAGTGCTTAGTTTCACTAATAGGAAAGCTGATCACTAACTCTTTTTCTAGTGTTATTATGAAATAATAAGACTAGAAAATGCATTTTCTCCAGATTAGATTTGGGAATAATATATCTTGGTAGTAGACATATATTCACCCTTATTGTTTTAATATATCAGAAAAGTAGGGCTTTTAAAAGTTGTTTAATAAAAGAAATCTGCAGGAAGTGCAAAGAGGAACATGCACTCCACCAGGGATATTTTCCCGACAGAATAAAGAATAATGGATCCCTCTCCCCCAGCCCACATCCTTAAATCTTTTATATACTTGGCTTTTTCATTCCTCATGAGCATAAACATTGAAATTGGAAAATACAGGTGTCTTTAGGAATCTAAATTGATTTACGAACTTTCTCTGGATGGTGTACTTTGCTATTATCAGGCATAACACCAAGCTCAAGGGAAATCTAACTTTTCTTTCCTAATGAATAAGTAGAGGTCTGAAAAAACATAAATAAGCAGGACCTTCTTTTTCAATACCTTTGAAATCAAACATTCTTAGATACTAAATATAGCTTCCAGTTAAGCTAAGGATTCCAGAATATCAAGCTGTATCATAAGTTAATACTATCAAAATTAGAATGTTATATTCCTTGAAATGAATCTCCATGGTGCAGGGCTATCTTATCACAATCATCTCTGGTCACTAATAAGTTAATGGTGGTGACATTTGTCACTTATTGCATGCTTTCTGTATCAAAATGCTATGTCAATAGCTTTGTCTGCACTTTATTATTTTACACAGACAACAACTTTGTGGAGCTTATTGTAGTTACTGTAACTTCCACTTCACATTCTTTCTGATTTCTCAATCTGAATATTTCTCGCTCTCCCTTTTT
The DNA here is from genome assembly GCA_004027655.1 of Graphiurus murinus. Taxonomy (NCBI): domain Eukaryota; kingdom Metazoa; phylum Chordata; class Mammalia; order Rodentia; family Gliridae; genus Graphiurus; species Graphiurus murinus. Next base: position 88,327 of record PVLC010001114.1, on the reverse strand, counting down.
TCTTACTTTTTTCAGGTTTTGTGGGTAGTACATTTTTCCATCCTGCGAGGGCTCAAAATTCAATAAAATATTTATTTTTTATTTCTCTAAAATATTATTTAAGAACACAATGATTTACAATCTACTCACAATCCTATTTGGGGAATGATAATGGAGGTTATGTTGCTATCTATCATGACAAACTGTGTACACATAGCTTAAAATATTCTGACATTTTTAAGTCCTTGTCCACTTCCGCTTAAGCATGGTTATTCTCCTGACTCTGCTGCCTCTTCTTTTGAATTCCTTTTCTTTAAATTTTGTTGGCCCCTGGTCTTCTCATTACTGGTTCCACTCATATCTTTGGTTTTGATCTACTCCCAGAACTTCAAGTACTTATACAGAACAATTCAGCTTTCTAAAATGATATACATGTCCTGATGATCTGCTATATTTTAAAATATTAAAGGCACACATACACAAAGCCTCCATTCCTATATTTAAAAAAAGACACCCTTAAATGTGTCTACTTCTTACTCTAGTATTTAGTCATAGGACAAGCTTGTTCTGGATCCATTGAAAAATAGATCAATTTCCACCTAGGTAGCTCAATTCATTTGCTTTCTATTGTTTGCAGCTTAAATTATCAGCAGGAGAGAGAGGAGAGAGAGAGAGAGAAAGAGAGAGAGAGAGAGAGAGAGAGAGAGAGAGAGAGAGAGAGAGAGAGAGACAGAGACAGAGACAGAGAGAGAAGAGAGAGAATGAATATGAATCAGAATTTCTAGTCCATCTTCACATGCTTTCAGAAAAATGGGGTGTCTGAACATCCCCATACTCCCTGGATCTATTATAGTGAGAGAGACTTGGGCAGAGTTCCTAAGGCTTAAGAAAGCAGTTTCTCCTATTAGGAATTCTGAGATGTCTTAATTGCCTGGTCTATCATCTTGAAGTTTGCACCTAGAGATTGAGCTATTGAGAACTGCTTAAAGTCACCTAGCCTAGTGAGCAACTTAGGGTGAATTGCCGCTTGTGCTCTTCAGAATTGTGAGTCTGTGTTTGTGAATTTGGAATGTCCTAGAGAAAGCATCTTTTCAACTTTGCTCAGATCCTGTGAACCTCATCTGTGGTCCTAAATATTTTGTCTGTCGTGTACAATCTGTGCTATCTGTTGGTGAGGGTAATTATTGTTTCCTTTTTTAGCTTTTAACTGAGAGAAAGCAAGGAAAATCGTCCCCACACTCCTTTAGGTCTTTCTTTCCTTTTCAAATATCTTTCCTATAGTAGACATTAAAGATGATTCAGTTAACTATATTAATTAAAAGGGTGAAACCTGGTTCTCATCTCACAATTTCTCCTCCTGCATCACACACATTTTTGGAAGTCCCTAGGGAGTGCCCAGAAATGCTCAAAAACAAATCGCCCTGGCACTGTCATTGTTGAGTTTGAGTGCCACTTACTGGGGAGGCCTTCTTTTGCAGGAGTCTTTTTGACACAGCATGCTTTGATACACTGCCAGCATCCCTAGGTAATTAATCAGCTTTTGCTTTCAGGATCTAAGATCACACAGGGACTTCTTACCACACTAAATCTTCCATAAAATGATGTGCCTTCTTAAATTGAATTCTGAGATGTGATCTGGAAACACACTCAGATGCTCAGAAGATTTTTGAGTTCTTTCCAAAATTCTACCTGAAGAGTCTGTGAAAGAAGCAAGAAATGTTTCTAGGAAATTGTCTGCTGTGATCATATGACAGAGAACAATGATCCTCAACTTTGATTGCCAATAAGAATCACCTGGGAGCTTGAAGCTGCAGCAGGAGAATCCCGAGCTTGAGGCCAGTTTAGGCTACTTAGTGACACCTGTTTCAAAATTAAAAAAGAAAAGAAAAGGAGATGGGGGTGTAGTTCTGTGGAAGAGCACTCTGGGCTCAATCTTTTTTTCTTTTTTTGCGGTACTGGAGATTGAACTCAGGGGCATTCTACCGCTGAGCTATACCCCCAGCCCTATTTTTTTATTCTTTATTTTGAAACAGAGTCTCACTAAGTTGCAGAGAGTCTCACTAGGTAGCTGAGGCTGGCCGAGAACCCAGATCCTCTGGTCTCAGCTTCCCAAATGCTGCGATTACAAGCGTGAGCCACCACACCAGGCCGGTTCAATCTTGAGCACTAAAAAACAAAACAAAACAAAACACTGCTTAGACCTCATTCCAACACAATTAAACCAGAACCTCTGAAGGTAGTACCAGGACATTAGCAATTTTGCAATTTTTCAAGCTTCTTAAGTCATTATAAAATGAAGCTAAAGCTTAAAACTACTGACCTGATGAATTTGCCATTTTGTTTGTTCTGCAATTTATTTATTTTAATCACAAATTAATAAGAAAATATGTGTGTGTGCGTGAGTGTGTGTGTGTGTATGTGTGTGTGTGTATATAATTCTTAAATAATTTCTCATCAAAGGACTTGATTTTAATGGAGCACTAAAATGTAACCCTAAAATTTATCTGAAAATTTAATGTATGGAAACCTAACAGTCTTGGCTGTTTGTTTATTCTTACTTTATTTGATCCCATTCTCAGAGGCATGTTATATGCACAACCTCCATTTTTATAATAAAGAGATCTTTGCTCTTAATAAAGCTCAGCTTCCTGCTGCCTATTTCCCACTTAATGTCATAATCTTCTGTGACATCACAATTAATTCCTACAGAGATGATTATAGTTGAACTGAGAGGATTATGATTTCAGGAAAGTGATAAACAGCAGGGACAGTAAAAGGTCCTATTTACTTTTTGCTTCCTCAGTATTACTAGCTTGGTAAAAGTCAAAAGGAAAAAAAGAAATGCCTGCAGAATATCGTAAAATAGTGTGAAACTGTAGATTTGTTTCTTTTGTGAAAGGCCATTGACTTTTTAAAAAAGATTTCTGTTGATTGTGTTAGTTTAATTACTTGCTTAAACAGCTAATGTTTTGTCAGCTCAATCAAATGTTTTACTAGTATTGCTTTAAATTAAGATTCTAAAAATACTGTGTGACTTGGATTTATTAACATCATTTTGTGGATATTGGCTACCAGTGAATGTTTAATTCCAAGGATACCTTTGACTTTCTATGAGATAAAATGCATTTGGCCTTCAGAAAATGCACTAACTTCCATGAAAATTATCAAATGCACTTATTTCCATGAAAATTTTCAGTTGAGTGATAAACAAGTGAATTTTGGTTTGTAAAGCCTCTGTATTTGTTCAAGTGAAGCAAATATTCAAAGAGTTACATAAGTAGAATTTGCATCTCTACTTTCTCCTAAAAATTTACTATATCATTGGACCCAATAATCTCTTTGGGTATTATTATCTATTATATATATATATATATATATATATATATATATATATATATATGAGTGTGTGTGTGTATATACAGTGAGAACCATATGTAGAATGTGATTTATATTCATGTTCAAAATTGCAAGAGAAGGAATAGAGAGATACTGATCAAGAACATTCTACCAGTTTTTACTCTATGATTAGATTAGATCTTGCTAATAAGGGTTTGGGGGTAACTACATTTTTTTCCCAATTTTATTTGTCCAGGTTTTCTTTCTTTTTTCTTTTCTTTGTGGTACTAAGGATTGAACCCAGAATCATTTTACCTCCAAGCTATACCCCCAGCCCAATTTTATCCTTATTTGGAAACAAGGTCTTCCTAGGTTGCTGAAAGCCTCACAAAATGGCTGAGGCTGACTTCAAACCTGCGATCCTCCTGTCTCAGCCTCCTAAGTACTGGGATTACAGGCATGCCCCACCATGCCTGGCACTTGTCCAGTTTTTCATAAAAGTTCCAACCAAATACATAATGAGGACATAGTTTACCATTGCCCTCAACAAAGAGTCTAAACAAACTCACACTATAGAGCCAGTGGAGTTGGTGTGTGTTTGAGTGAGTGTGAGTGTGTGTGTGTGTGTGTGTGTGTGTGTGTGTGTGTGTGTGTTTTGTCTTCAAATTTCTTCATGGTGTTACTTAGTAGATATATAATCCATTCTCAAGCATGAAGGATTCAAAATAGGACAAATTTCATCTGTTTGTTTCTAAGAGACTGATTCATCACTTTTAGAAAACTTATCTGCAATAATAAATAAATGATTAAAATTCTGTTCACAATTTTGGCCTTGTTTCTGAGACTGAAAATAAAAATAAAATGAAACAGTTTATAAAAGACTTAGAGAACCTGAAACACTAAAAGTAGCACGTTGTACAGCGTTTTAAGCTGAAAGAACTTTATAATTATCCAAACATTATTTTCACTCTGAAAGCATTTTAGCTTTGAAAATTTTCTAAATTATAATTAATTGATTTAAATCTTGCCTTGATGAAAGAATCCAAGCAGATAAGATTAATTTCTTAGTCTCTAACTATCTAACTCACCCAAGAGGCTCTTCCAAATATTCAGCATGCAGACCTCCATCGATTATAATTTATATAAATCATCTGTTTCTCTACAAAGCTACCAAGGAAGGACAACAGATACACAAATCAGTGGGCTGGTGGGAACATGCAGAGCCGACGCTTTCCACGTGGGCTATTATGAAAGCTGATTTAATTATTTCTTTTAGAAGTTTAATATGTGAAAAGTTAACTTCTAGAAATACTCAGACCATTGCCAGATGGCTATGGAAATTGTTTTTCATTAAATTGGATTGTTTAAATTTTCCAGGCCTATGAATCCAAAGACAGTTTAATCATAGTCAAGAGGGGATTGTAACTCTGGAAAAGTAAGCAGAACCCCCTCGACAGGGCTATAATGATAATTATAATGAAATAAGACCAAATGATTGGGAAGCTTTCTAAAAGAAGGTAATTCAACTCATCCAGAGCCTGACACAAGAAGTTCATCAAAGGCAGGCGTTCTGGAAAATCCCTGCACAGTCTCTTGAAGAAACAGGAAGAAGAATCTATTATCTTTAAAGAGAAGAAAATAGATGGTATCATCTTTGGGTAGTGCACACCATTTGGTTTCATATTTAATATTCTTTTTACCCAATCAAGGGAATATATATTTAATACTAGTTCATTGAACAAAGTTTTGAAAAAAAGCAATGTGACTAATTTTGAAAAGACCTGTCATATGAGTGACATTTTTTAATCTGAATCTTCATGACAAGGTTTCTGAGATGCTCCCCAATTTTCAAACTATATTGGAAATCTTTCTTTGTCAGACTATTTCAGAATTAGTTTCTAAACAATATAAGAAAATATTTTAGTTCAGTTGCAGACATCTTCAAGGCATGGCTGAATTCCATGGCTGAAGGATTTATGATGAATACAGAAAATGAAGAAATTTCAAATGTATGTAAAAATTGCATAATAGTGTGGATTAAACTCACATACCCATGATACTCTGCAATGTGACTGAACTAGGAAGCTCTGTTGTATTCTACAGTACAGTGGATATTTGGTGGTGTTGCTCATTGTATTATATTTGTGAAAAAATAGAGACAAATTTGTACATTGAACTCTAATTAGAAAATAAATCTTCCCTCCTAAGGTAAAAAATATAAATACAGGCAAACTTCATTTTATTTGGCTTCACAGACACTTCAGTTTTTTGCAATTGAAGATGTGTGCCAATCCTGTGTCCAGCAAATCTACCTGTGCCATCATGGTTTGTCAAAAAGAAGCAAAGAAAAAAGTTATTTCTCATGATGATTTTATGCTTTGAATTGAATGAAGATTCTCCTTAATCAAAAATAACCACTGTCCTTTGTAAGTCCCATTAAGCCAATGACAACAAAGAGTTAATTTGCAAATACCTCTTCTAAAAAATATTTATTTCTACATACTCCAAATCTAGTAAACATCAGAATTGCATAACAACTTATGCAGCTCTGTGTGTGTGTATGTGTGTGTGTGTGTGTGTGTGTTGTTTGTTTGTTTGTTTCCCCTAATTTTTCTTGAGGACATAGTAGCTTTTATGTTCTGTACCTATAGAACACTTTGCTTCTGAAAGAATATACTTTTGGAAAAACAGTTGGAATAAAATTAGAAACATTTATTGAACATTTCTTAATGCTAGCTCAATTGCTGTACAAAAGATACTTCATTCAATTCTTTCAGCTGCAGGGTTAAGTTGATGCTTTTCTTATTCACATTAGTTCAGAAAAAATAAGCTTTTTAAGAGATTAAGTAACTTGTCCAAGGTCATCAGAGTTAAAGCCAGAGCCCTTAAACTCAACAAAGTACCATTTCTTTCAAATGTTACAGCAAATATCTACATTTATGTTAGCTAGATCTTCCTATTTCGCAAATAAGATTAAAACCTCAACTCTCACAGGAAGCCTTCCTATTATGTTTCTTGGCTTCCTTAGAATTTAACAACACCAACTTCTAATGCTCAATGAAAAAAATGAATGAATGAATAAATGAATAAATGAATGCTTAAACTAAATCAACTTTCATGTAAGTCAAATTTTACTGTTACTTGTCTGATATGTTTTTATTATTTATTTATTTATTTTTATTTTTTATTTTTGTTGATACAGTGTAATCATACATCTTAATGAGGTACTAGCTGGTAGAGGCATACCTGCACACATCTCTCATTTAACATTTCCCCTATTCCCTCCTCCCTCTCTTCTATATTCTGCTTTGTGATTGACTTTGATATGTTTGTGATTGTACATCATGTGCCTCAGGGAGTTTCCCTCTCCCTTCCTCCCATCACCTTCAGTTAGTTTGCCTTCTTTGCTCATCTAAGGTTTCTCAATCTTCATCTAGCATCCCTCATATGCCCCATTTTCTCCCTAGCTTCCGCATATTAGGGAGAGCATCTGATTTTTTACTTTTTGTGACTGACTAATCTCACTTAGCATAATATTTTCCAGTTCCATCCATTTCCCTGAAAATTATATAATTTTGTTTTTCTTTATGGTCGAGTAAAATTCCATTGTGTACATATCCCATAATTTTCTAAACCATTCATCTGTTGATGGACATCTTGACTGGTCCATAATTGGGCAATTGTGTACTGTACAGCTATAAACATAGATATGCATGCATTAGTCTGGTAGTTTGGTTTTCATTCTTTTGGGAAGATACCCAGAAACGGTATTGCTGGATCATATGGTAGGTTAATTCCCATTCTTCTGAGGATTTTCCATATTGTTTTCCGAAGTGGTTGCACTAATTTACAATCCCACCAACAATGTAACAGAGTTCTCACTTCTCCACACCCTCACCAACATTTGTTGTTGTTTGTGTTTTTAATGATTGCCATTCCAATTAGTGTTACATTAAATCTCAGAGTAGTTTTGATTTGCATCTCTCTGATTGCTAATGATGTTGAACATTTCCTCATACATTTATTGGCTATTTGTATTCTTTCTTTTTTAAAGTGTTGTTTTAAAATGTTATAATTCATTGCAGAATAAATTGAAAGCTTATATTTATTTATTTTGTTTATTTTTTGTGATGTTTGGGATGTAACACCCTACTTCATACATGCTACCCGAGTCACTCTATCATTGAGGTACATCACTAGCCCTAAGGCTTATATTTTTATTGTGAAGTTACTAGAGTTATCTCAAAGATATGAATCTAAATAATTGATTTGTAGATCATCTGTTTGATTTAATAGTTTTGGGTACTCTTTCTGTAGAGGTAGCTCACATATTAGCATGGCTTATAATATCCTTGTTCCCCAAATCATGAGGATACAAAAAAAGATTAGGCCTATTAAGATATGGGTCCTATAAGTGCACTTCTATTACTTATATGAATTACAGGATGTCTTTAATATGTTCTTTGATCTACACAGAAGCAAAGATTTTTCTAGTAGGATAGCATATCATTTAAATCAAAGTCTTCAGAACAAAGAGTGGGTGCCGTAGTATATAAATCTTCCACCTGGTTTTTGCATTTTTAGTAATGACAGAGACTCCATAGCCCCTACTTTTTGTTTCCTTGTCACAGCGCTAAGAAACTCTGATTTACACAGTGATTGTAGATATTTGTCCATAGAAAAAGTGGAGATGATTTGATCCTGAGTGGTGCTCAAGTGCCTTGGAAGCAATTCTGATCTCTCTCTTAAGACTATGAAGATTAGTGACCTTTTAAGGTTTTATCATTTGTAAAGCTCCCTGAAGTATTATGCAAATATGAAAATTACCCAGTATATAATCCATATATGTAAAGGAATCATAATTTTAAAATGATGGCTTGAATTAGGCACAGGAGAATCTGAGTCAAATCAACTTATTTGAACAGAAAGAGCAAATGCTAATCCCAGAGAAGAGATTTTAGTTTCAGGTGTTTTTTTTGTTTTGTTTTGTTTTTTTTCAAGTAATCTCTCTCTCTCTCTCATACACACACACACACACACACACACACACACACACACACATCCTTTTTTAGTGATGGTAAATACCTATCTGAAGAAGGAACATTCACTCTACTAAAAGTTTCATTTTCCAAGATGTTCTTTCTTTGAATGAGTGGAGATACAGATTTTGAACTGATAGAGCATCTTATTTGGCAGGGGACGGCCATAGCAGATGCCAAATATCAGCCTTGATAATGCAGACTGGACAATTTCCTTGGAATTCTTTGTGTTTATTATTAAAATTGTCAACTTTCCTGTACCTTTTAATCTTCAATATCATTCATGAGTTATAACCATAAGAAACATTTGTCACAGCTCAGGAAATGCTTCCTGATGACATATTGAAAGACAATATAGGTTAGACCAAGCACTCCAAAGTTTGGATACTTATCTGCCTTCCATTCAAAAATAATGTAAATGACTTTTGATAGAACAATCTGACACTTCCCATTTAGATTTTGTTTGAAAGAGCAAGGGCAGAGAATCTAACATAAAAAATATGCAGTGGAAAGATTAGATATTGATGCATTATGAGTCTAAAAGATTGAAATTAAATTTGTGGTGAAGGTCTGAGGTGTGCCTCCATAGAAACTCTGGTTATTTATACTGTGGAAAAGACACTTGCTAAGTCTACCTGAAAAGTGTGCCTAGAATAAGATTATTGGGGTTTCTTGTCTATGTAGACTGTTCCATTTCTCAAGTTTCTAAGTAGTATTATCAGAGACACTATCCTTTGATCTTTCTTTTTTTACTTGTCTGTTTTTAAACAAGTGTCTAGTTGTACGCCCTGGCTTAAAACAGGACATGTAGAGCAAAGACAAGTAAATTCAGTCATCTTCATCCTTAAACCTGCTATGACATTGCTGATACTGACCCTCCTTTGCTGAAAGCACAATGCTCATCCTCTTGGCAGTGGTGATAAAGGCATGCTCCGAGTTAAGAGAGGTGAACTTGGCTTCAGTATTCGTGTTTTCCTCAAATGTGCCCTAGGTATACTTGGGAATTTTGAGAAGGGGTTTGATTCATAATTTCTCTTCAAATCAATAATATCCTCTATATGAATGCTGATTCAACAAAGGGACCTAAAATTATAGGGGAAAAGCACTCTCTGGAAAGAAAAAAAAAACAATAGGACTCAAATCATGATCTATAAATGAAGTGTTGCAGAGGCATTTATCTTAAGAAACAGTTTATAACAAATCACTGGAATGGTTGAGGAAAAATATTTTCCAAATTATGACTCTCAATGAAAAAAACCCCAAATATGTCTGTCTGTCTGTATTATACACATATATGTATGATTTTTATTGTCAATATTTTGTCTTTTCAACTCACTGCTGTTTTAGATACAGAGAATAGTTTCTGGGACATGGAAGTGCTCAATATCAATTGTATTAATAGAATTCATCAAATCCCTAATAAAATAAAAAAGCTATCATTTCAATATAAGCATGGAGAAATAATATACAGCTACATTTATAAATGAAAAGCAAGGGATATAAGAGGTATTCAGCCTATTAATAAAAGTTGCATATGTATGTATGTGTATAGCTATTGTTATGGTTAAAAATAGAATGTCCCCTGAGGAGCTTATGTATTACTGTACAGAATTGATGTTATTAAGTCATGAGGGATGTAATATCTTCAGTGTATAAATCCACTGTGATGGGTTTCCTGGGAGGTAACCTAGGCAGGTAGGGTGTGGCTAGGGAAGGAGGATCCCTAGAGGTATGTCCCAAGGGATTGTGTATTTGTCTTAGAATACCTTTGCTTGCTTAATCCCATCCTCTCTCTCTCTCTCCCCCCCCCCCCGCCCTGACCTCTATGATGTAAGAGCAGAGACCTTGTTCCCTTGCTCTCCTCTTTTCTTTGCTTCCCACTGCCATGCCCTAGGTCTGCAGACCCTGGCCTCAAATGGACTGAACCCTAAGTCTCCAAAAACTATCAGCAAATACATCTTCCTTCCTCTAAATTTTGTGTGGTCACTTGTTTTGTATTATAGCTGTGAGAATGTTTATCGAGGCAGATATGCAAAATATAGTTTTGCCTATCAAAGAGAGAAGAATTGACAAACGTATTAAATATTAAAAATTGTTACATAAAAGATAAGTTTTGGAAAGCGAAAATGTTCATATTTAACTCCAAATCTTCAAAATATGCATGCCTATAATACATAAATTCTACTTCTGTGAACTTACTCTATTACAGAAAATAAGAAAAGAAGACATATATATATATATACATGCAAGGACATCTACAATAAGATTTGTAATTATAGGAAATGATGGCGGGTCAAATCTAGATTTCCATCAAAAGAGTTTGAATATATATAAATCAAGCATAGCTGAACATTAATTATGACATATGCTAATTGATACAATTAGATATCAATGATTCATCATTAAATCAAATCCAGCCTACAAAGCAATGCCATGTTTATATGATTACTATGAATATAAGAAGATAAACTGATTTTCAATAAACTATGAATAGGATTTATATTTAATTGTTTGGCTAAAGTATCATTTCACCTTCATATTGTCACACTCAATAAATATTCCATAAGCCTTATATGTTGCATTGATAATTTAAAAATATTTTTACCTTGGAAAGGATTTATCTTTATAGAAACTTTAGAACTCCAAATCTAGTAGAATTTCCTATGGTCTGAAGAAATAATATTTTAAGAAAAAGTTCATGTGCTTGCTTTTATTTTTAGCCTTCTCAAATGACTCTGACAATACACATAATTAATTTTCTATTTTTTTCTCCACAGTTGAATGGGTTTGTTATAATAATTTATTTTAATGTCTATATCATTACAGTTGGCCTGCTCTCATTTGGTTTCTAAGCTGTTGCCCAGGAGAAAATGGACTGACAAGTTGATATAAGCATTCTTTTACACTTGGACATAACATTATCTGTCTCTTGCGAATTTTGTCATCCTGAAATAACTAGAATTATAAATGAACTAAACAAATTAAATTTCTGAGTTTGTAAAGGTGAGAACATTGGCAGCACTGTCGGTTAATTTTGTTGATTTTACTGGGCTAAGGGATGACCAGATATCAAGTAAACCATTGTTCCTAGGTGTGTCTCTGAAGGTGTCGTCTCCCAAAGAAGAGATGAAAATTTGAATTAGTAGACTGAGTGAAGAAGATCTGCCCTCAGAAATGTGGGTAGGCCAATCCTTGAGTGTCTTAACAGAAAGAGGAGGAAGGATAAATTCACTCTTTCCATTAGCCGTAACATCCATTTCTTCCTGCCTTCTAACAGTGGTGCCCTCAGATCTCAGGCTTTTAGACTCCAACTGAATTATATCACCAGTTTTCCTGGTTCTCTAGTTTGCAAAAAGCAGATTATGGAATGTACAAGCCTTTAATCCCTGTAATAAAATCTTTATATATGTATCTTCTTTATTGCGGCACGCAAGTGTCTGACCAGCAGACAAAGAATGCCACAAACAGGTTCCTTCTATGCAAAGCTTTACTCAGGCAGTTGACTTACAGAGAGAAAATGGCCCCAAATGCGTTTCTGCCCCTAGCTTATATACTAGCTTCTGACCAATCCCGAGCCGGCCCGTTCTGAAAGCCAATTGGCCAAGAACATATCGCCCGACCCACCTCCGCACCGATCTCCTGGCCATGCCCTAGTAAGGAGTTGTTTGTGTCAGACAGTTGCTTCTGCCACACGCCGTCTTTTGGGCGTAATGGCTCTCCACACTTTATCTGTCTGGAGATCCCTAATGTAGTGAGTGACTCTCTTACCTCAGAAGACACTAGCACGCTGAGAGGTCCTGCATCTCATACGGCCAGCAGATTTTGCAAACTCTTGCTTCCTATGGGATAATGGTTCCATCATCACAGTTTTATCCTGTTGGATGACAGGAGTTTGTAAATGTGCATTCTCTGCAATGGGCATGTATGAAAGGATCCTGTGCTGACTCTTGTCTGCTCCTCAAGCCTTTTTTCCTATCATTCTTTAATATACCCTGCCCAGTTATTCCATCTACGGTTATCCCCTAATCCTAAGGGGATAGATACCAAGATCCCCAGTAGATGCCTGAAACTGAAGATAGTACCAAACCCTATGTGTACCATGTTTTTCACTATACTTACAAAATTAATGTCTTTGCTATTTTATCTAAGCATTCGTAGTACACTGTGGCTATTAGTTTTTCAGTTTGAGATGCAACAGGAAAAGTAGCATAAACCAATTTTTAAAATAAATTTCTCTCTCAGTAAGCTAATAAGGCATTAAATATGCTATATATTTAATGTGTATATATGCATATGTATCACTACATATGTAAATATATCGTGCATAAGTAACATAAACATTTCCATTGGTAGATTTATTTTTACCATAGGTCTCAGCACCTCAACATTTCTTTTGTTTTTACTAAGTCAAGAACTTTCACTCTTTTACCTAAAGTAATTCATGGCTTACTGCTGGCATATCTGAATTGCTAGCACCACTACTTTGGTCTTGGTGCCATTATTAAGTAAAAGATGAGTTACTTGAAATAAAGCATTATCCTACTGTGATAGTTGATCTGTTACCTGAGATAGTTAAAAAAGTGACTCACAGGTGGGCAGAATATACAGTGTGGATTACTAGATAGGGATGCTTCATATTTCAGAGGGCTGAGTGGGATGGCAGAGGATTTTATCATGGTAATCAGAAAAAATTAAAACATATGAGTATTTCATTTCTGGAGCTTTCCATTTTGTATTTTCAGACTGCAGTTGACCACAAGTAACTGCACTAAGGAAACAAAACCACAGATAGGATGCCTACTGTAGCTGAACTGACCAATTTGACACATAAAGATGAGCCCTTCCATCTGACCTAAATTCCTTTCTGCTACCCATCCTTCCCTCATAGTTACCCTTGGTCACCTCTGGCAGGTCAAAGTCTGCTTGTTTTATAATTCTCATAGTTTACTGTATGCAACCATATTGCCGAGTTGGTGTTCTTTACAGTCTCCATATCAAGTCCAGAGTGTTAAGAGCTTAAACTTTTATACTACCTACTAGGCCAATGATGAATGCCAATCACTCAAGAAAATTTAATATAAAAATGGGTAATTGTATGCATAAATGAATGATAATAAAAAAGATTAAAAGATTGCTCACTCTAAGGATAAAACCATCTTGGTGTTCACAGTTACTTCATATAATTCTGATTTGAGGGAAAAGTGCAATAATTATAATGAAATAAGATAACCAACATACTTTCAATGAATGAGATTCTGAAGTTTCTAAATGGTAAGTAAACTCCTAAATAGTTTTTTTCTATAGTGTTTAGAATATCCAAGAGCATCATGCTCTCTCCAGCTTTAACACTTGAGGACTGAATTTAACACTTGAGATATGTTTTATCTTCATTTTAATGTGACAACATGGCCATTACCATATCCAGCATTTTTTGCATTGATATCCCAAAATGTTATATAAATTGTTCATTTCCTTAAGCAGGATGGATATTGACACAGGCTCTTATTTCTATCATCCACAGCACTATACTTCAAAGAACCTCAATTCTTATTAGTGAATACTCCTCTATTTTCCCGTCAATAATTTAATTGTGTAAATATCAATATATAAATACAAGTATAAATACAAAATTAATTACTAGTGTTATTCAGAAAAGTCCTAATTGAAGATATAACTGTTAAGTTTATTTATTTATTCATTCATTCTTCTTGTTTTTTAAATTTATGGATTAGGGATTGAATTTAAGAGCATTCTTCCTCCAAGATCCCCTCAACCCTTTTTAACTTTCATTTTTTTAAGCAGACTATAAGTTGCTAAGGATCTCAGTAAACTGAAGAACTGTTAAGAACAGGTAAGGAGTTGGGAAAAGAACATTCATGGGGACTGACTAGTAGGAAATAAAAGAATACCAGTGTGAATGCATATTGGAGAACAAAAAGAAAACCTCCAGAGATAATCCCAGGAGAAAATACAGTAGCCAAATTATAGAGATGGTTGTTGGAAAGGCTGTGTTAGAGGTATCAATACTCTCAATTTAAAGTTAAGAAAACTCAGAGCTTGGAGAAGTTAGTTTATAATATTTGTCCCAGGTTTACATGACTCCTGTGATAGTTAGCTTTCCTTTTCTGTAACAAAATACCCAAGTTACTCAACTTCAAAAGAAAGCCTATTTTCATTCACAGTTATGAAGTTTTCAGTCCATGGTTGTTTCCCCTAACTTTTGGGCCTCTGACTAAGCAGTGCTTCATGACAGAAACATGTGAAAGAGGAAGCTGCTGACCTTAAGGCAGCCCAGAAGCAAAAGAGAGGGAGACAAACAGTAGGATCTCAAGATCACCTTCAAGCACATGCACACAGGGTCTTAAGTTCTTCCAATCAGGCCCTGCCTCTTAAAAATGTTGCCACCTCCCCAATAACACCATATGATAGAGATCAAGCCTTTAACATAGATTCCTTTAGGGGACAACCCAAATCCAAACAGCAAGAGAAACTCTGAATTTTTATAGGGTATATTTTCTATCCTTTACCAAAAACACTGTCTCTCTCAACACCTCAATCATATCCAAACTCCTACTTGTGCTTTACTCTTTCTTTAGCTACACTTTATTTATTTATTTATTTATTTATTTATTTATTTATTTATTTATTATTTATTTATTTATTTATTTTCTGTACTGGGGATTGAACCCAGGTGCATTCTACCTCCAAGCTACACCCCCAGCCCTATTTTTTATTCTTTATTTTGAAACAGGGCCTCACTAAGTTGTGGAATGCCTTAGTAGGTAGCTGAGACTGGCTGTGAACCCAATCCTCCAGTCTCAGCCTCCCAAATGCTGGGATTACAAGCCTGCGCCACCATGCCCAGCTTAGCTACACTTTTATATCTGCATTTATCTCCCTCTATTCACATTAATATTTTTGTTTGATATTTTTCCTTTAGCCACACACGCCTGTTTTCCTTACCATATATAATATGTGTGTTCTACCATCTTGAGTGATAATATACTAAAAAATTCATTGGCCAACAGAAAAGTTCAGTTCAATTCTAGACTCTCCCATTAACTGGGCCTTACTAAACCTCAGACTATTAACTCTATAAATCAATAATCTCTACCTGACATCCTCTTCAAAATTTGAGTGATGTTTATAAGAAATAGCAAACATATGTCATTTTAACATTAAAGTAGTGTATGTTTTATTTTATATCTTGTTTCAAAATCTTAGCAATGGCTTTCCAAACCTGCCCCAGTTTTGGAAATGCCACCTGTCACCCAGGTTGAGAAAGAAAAAAATATATATATTTCTCATTGAAACTAATTACTACTTTCCTATTGTGCACTTTCATATTCACACATCATTAAGGACATTTTATTCCCTGTGTGTGTGTGTGTGTGTGTGTGTGTGTGTGTGTTCAATCATGTTTGAATAGTCAGCGATGCAAAATCTTGCAAGAATCAGAGTTTCCTTTATTTGTATCCTTACCATGCCTGCTAAAGAGTTGGGAGAAAGTCAAAGTCCAGCCCTTAAGAGAAGATGCTCTGGAAATATATAGCCCAGGGCTGAAATAGCGGCTTTGTTGTTTATTAGCATGGTAGTATTCAATAAAAATTCTGAATTTCCTTAATCTTACATCCTATCCTTATTATTCACTTATTAGTTTATTTACTTTTGTGTGTGTGTGTGTATGTGTGTGTGTGTGTGTGTGTGTGTGTGTATGTGTGTGTGTGTGGTCATATACAGAATTGAACCCAGGACCTTTCTACCTCTGAGTTATATCCACATTTCATTTATTTATTTTTAAATTTTGAAACAGGGTCTCACTAAGTTGCAGAGGGCCTAGATAAGTTGTTGAGGCTGGTCTCGAATCTGTGATCTTCCAGTCTCAGCCTCCCAAGAATTGGGATTACAGGAGTGTGCCACAGTACCCGGCTACTCATCTTTATAATGGGGTTGTTAATTATATTCCTTTCTGAGATGCTATGAAATTTTTGTTAGGAAGAGCATGAAATCATAATGACTAACTCTCCTGCTATTCCCTATCATTATTATCATCCATCTTGTTTTAACTAGGGGTGTATTCATTTTGTTTGGTACTTAATTGTCATTATTTTACTAAAATCTCAGTTAATGCATGTTTGCTATGTAATTAAACATATATCTCTTCCTTAGAACTTCTGTATACACTATAGATACTTTAAGCAATTGCACTGATTGGCTTATCTATAATAAGATTTCTAATCACCCTAAGGTAAAATGTAGGCAGGTTACCTGAAAGAAGTTGCTTTCTGTTCTATTAGCTGATAATGCCATTTCCCACAAATGAAAAACAATATAATTTGTTTTTAATAACTCTTATCATTTGTTATCATGATATATTTCTATATTTAATAGTTTTGAAAGTCATTAATTATATCATCTTACTTGTCATAAAAGTTTTAACCAACCTAGCTGAAAAAGTGGAGCTGAAGTTTGTGTTACCAGTCAATTTGCTAAAGATGAATGTTGAGCAAATGAAAAAGAAAGTTTCAGTGTGTGTGTGTGTGTGTGTGTGTGTGTGTGTGTGTGTGTGTGTATGGTTTTGTGGGTGTTTTTTAATATATTTTTTATTACTTTGTGAAATCCAGGTATGGAATTGCCCCCATGTAACAATGTAAACAACATACCTGTACCAGTCTCAGAAAGTGAAGGGGCATCGGGAGGCTGAGACCGGAGGATCCGGGTTCGCGGCCAACCTCAGCTACCTAGTGAGGCACTCCGCAACTTAGTGAGACTCGGTTTCAAAATAAAGAATAAAAAATGGGGCTGGGGGTATAGCTCGGAGGTAGAATGCCCCTGAGTTCAATCCCCAGTACCGCCAAAAAAAAAAAAAAAAAAAAAAAAAGAAAGTGAAGGGGCATACGATTTCACTCATATGGAAGCTATAGAGAAATTGAGAAACAAAAAGAACTTCAGATACATGAGGAGAGATACTAGTAGAAGAGTGGGAGGGGATTTGGGGAGAGAAGTGGAGGTGAAAGGGGAGATTCAATAAAGGAAACGGTTCAAATAATACTAAGTTCACATATGAAGGTGTCAGTACCAATTTCAATATTATGTACCAGGAGGCGGAGGGAGCCGGGTGGGATCCAGAGGGGAGCACACCAAGTGCTATGTGCTTGTGTGTTTCTACCACTGTGAACCTCTTTATGATATACAATTACAATGTACCAATAATAAAAAATAACTTGTATTGCCATTCTTAATCTATGAAATTATCCAACTACATTTTAATTATTTTATAATACCATGTTATATTCATCACAGGCATTAAGAACCATTTGAATTCTCTTATCATAAATAAATGATATAGAGCTTTTAAGGACAAAATAGTAAGTACTTTGTATAAAGAAGACTTTGGCAAACACTTTACAAAACGGCTGTATTCCTTTGGTACTCTGCTAATAAATTCAGTTTTAAGAGAGTTTAATCATGTCACTGCTTGTTTACATTCATAAGATTAAACTGATTGCTGGATTTGAAAATGAGGGTTTTTTTTTTTTTTTACAGGACATCATGAACATAAATTGGCTTCTAGCTATTTAATTACTGAAGAGGTTAGTTCATTAAACAGGTTTGTTTTCAGGGTTGTGTGACATTGCTGGCTGCAGTGTTAGAATTTCTCAGGACAATGAGGTCAATTTAACCAAGAAGGTCTTTGTAAAGCTTTTAATTTTTGACTCCAAATTTATTTAAGATTGCAGACATAAGTGGAAACAGGCAAACTGCACTCTCTCTGCTTCGGTCCTCTTCCTCTTCCTTTCTGTTCTCTGTGTCTGCTCCTCTTTTCCCCTTTCCCACATCTTAATCTGGGATGTGTAAAAGAAACATAGAACAGATTCAAGGATCCCAGAGTTTAAGGACCCTGTTTAAGTTCTCACAGGCTAGGGTCCAAAAGAGAGTGTAATTGATCTATCCTCACTCGAGTCTGCCCTACTCTGTCCTATCTCACAGCCATCGTCCAGGGACACAAAACACATTTCCTTGAGAATGTTTTCAGAGGCCAAGATGTCTGCTGTCAAACCCAGGTTCTTTCAATCCATAGCTAGCTCTATAATACTGGAGACATTGCATAGCCTCTTTCCACTGCCATTCCATTATCTGTGTAGTATAAATAAAATACTAGTATAAGTAATACGCTATATATCTATACTAATATACTATATGCCTATACTTGTATAGGTAATCTGCTTTAGGGGATTTTGTGAGTATTAAATAAAGCAACCTTACCATCCATTTGCACAAGTGTCCTACACAGCGTGCATTCAATAAGTAACAATTATATATGTTATTATAATATGCTCATTCGTATTGTTAATGAACTGTGTGGAAGATACAGGTAGGGAGGTGGAGGTTGGAGAAGACAAAATAGTCTTCTAAATAGTCTTCTAAAGGGAGTCAGATTGAGAGGTAGCATCATTAAGCTTCAGTTTCTAATCTGGAAAATGGGAGTAGCTACAGTGTCTGCGATGGGAATGCTTTAAGAACTTAGCACTAAAGCACTTACTGTGGTGCCTTGTATATGGTACACCCTTGAAAAATGGAGCTAGTAAGATGATAGTGGTGGTAAATAAAATGGCATAAAATCAGGGTTAATGGAACAGTGACCTGGTTATAATGTGCATGTGAAAGAGAGTGGTACCACTTGAAAGGACGGTTACACATATCATAAGCCTTACAGAGGGGTGAAGACAATTGTGAAACCTCACTACTTAAAGCCTCTAAGCCCTTCCCATTCCTATATTTCAGTGCTTCCTAAATTTGTTATTTTAAAAACTATCTTTGTACACCTGCTAACTTAGTCTCCTCTTAACGTCTAGTGTTCATTCAGTGTTATTTTGGTGCCAAGTTGTCTTTTTCCCACAAATATGCTCCGAAACAAATTTGCAGCTATCAAAACTAGAGATTAGATTATCTATGCACCAAGGAAAAATTTGTGTGATAGTAGGTGGTCTGTATTGGGGAAACACTGAAACTAACACGTACCAGTTGTTATCATTAATGTTGTAAATCAGATGAAATGAAGTGAGGTTCCGAAACTAAGAGGATTCAACCGCACCAGATTCAATTGGTCTGGTTCATCTGTGGCTGTGGCCATTTGTTATTTCTCTTTGAAACCCCATCCATCGTTAGTCACTCAATTCTGCAAATTCTTTCATTTAATATTTATAAAACATTGATCCAAAAATCCCAACATTTGGCAAAGAACTCAAGTGCTGTCGTATTTTAATTTGTTATCTCATGTGTTGTGTGCGTTCTATTTACACCATTGTTGTACACTGTGTGTTTACTTTTATTTTATATTGCACAAATCAATGAAGATCAAAATGAGGTTCATTTAAATACAGGTCATTGGTCTCCATAGAAAATGGAGATAATTAATTGAAGTTAGTATTTCTAAAGACCAATTCCTTCCCCCACATTCTGGAAGTACACGATTAATGTTAGAATTTCTAAGGATCAATTATTTCCCCTAATTCTTTCTTATTTATTTTTCTCCTCTTAATATCTCTTGAAAAGTGGAAGATTTGAATTACTCAGCTCAAGTTATTCAGCTCATTTTCTCACCTAACACTTCACTCTGAGATGGAGGCTATTAATTGTTACAACTCTGGGTAGCCAGAGAGAGAAGAAAGATGAACTGACACAAGGACAGGTATAAAACAGCTCATTAAAAGCACACTTGCCTGCCCACTCTGGCTCCAAGCCTCCGGGAGCTTTTATTATACACCTGTGTGATTCTCACTGCACTAACGGCGCCTCGCCAGGACTGTGGTACAATCCTCTCCGACTCCCTCCGAGCTTCGGGTCAGACTTTTCATTTCACACATCATTCGACTCCTCGCTCCAGTGATTCTGAAGAGCCAATAACCCACCTGTTTCTGTGTGCACATTAGCACCAATCATTTAAATTCATACTTCAGAGAGGTGGAGATTATAATCCAAATTCTTAAAAAGCATACACACTGGGGACTTTTATGGTGGATTCTCTTAGAAATTGCCTCAGAAAATAAAGACATTCGAAGTCAGAAAAGATTGTTTCTTTTCATTCTTGAACATCATTCACATTTATAATAATGTTTCTTTTATAGAGCTTCTCCTTAGCTGTTTATAATATGTAATTGTATTTTAGTTCACATTAAATTAATATTATTTTCCTTTATTATGAAATACATTCTTCATTCCAGTTCACTTTAATGTCTGACATTCTATTGAAGAGTGAGAATAATCCATTTTAACCCTACCTGAGCACTTGCCCCCAAATATCCATATGCTGTTATCTTCCAAAGTGAGTATTTCTTAATGTGGAATTGTCTGAATGACACCAACACCACTAGTTTTAAGTTAGATAGAAAAAATAAAAATAAAAATATTTGAAAACCAGTAACACAGTAGCACAAACCATTTGTGATGTTAAAAATGAATAATAGTTGAAAATTTGTGAGAAAATTGTATTCATGTTAGAAGCATTTTTTATTCATAGGTGGAGTTAATGAACTCAGTGATAACATATTTGAAGTTGTTATAAAACATTGGTCTGCTGGAAAAAAAAATAGGATATTTAAAGACATAGTAATATTAGCCACTGTTTGAAATTAAAACTACATTTGAATGTGGGAGCATAATGAAGATAGACCATGTCAACCTCACTCTGAATATTCTTTCTGTTGTCAAACACTCTTGCTTACTAAAATAGGCATTTTTTTTTTTTTTTGTGGTACTGGGGATTGAACTCAGGGGCATTCTACCTCCGAGCTATACCCCTAGGCCTATTTTTTATTCTTTATTTTGAAACCGAGTCTCACTAAGTTGCGGAGTGCCTCACTAGGTAGCTGAGGCTGGCCGCGAACCTGGATCCTCCGGTCTCAGCCTCCCGAATGCTGGGATTACAAGCGTGCGCCACCACGCCCGGCTTATTTTTTTTATTTTTTTTTTCTTGCTAACAGAACCCTGAATTTACTCTGAAATTGGCAAACTTTATTTCATGGCATCTTTCAGTTCTGAGTAATGAATATTACTTTAGGGAAAACCTATTGAGTCCTATTCAATTGTAATAATTTGTTTAGGAAGGGAATGTTAATCCAACACTGGAAACTCAGATACAAAGGGGTGATTTCTGGGGTGGGAAAATGATAATATAAAAATTTCCTTCCTCTAAACTGGGACACGAGATTGTAGATATTCAGGACCATAAAGTTATACTTGTAGCTTCTTATCCCCTTTTACTCTTTCAGTCTTTTAGGAAAATTTCAGGGGATTGAAGGTTAATCACAAATACAAAGTTTTGTAATATTAAGAATAAGAGAAAAAGCAAGCTCCGGGGAACTGCAGGAGTGTATAACAGGAAGGATTCACAGCCTGGGGTCTGCAGCCTGAAGTATCTGTGTTTGTATCCCACCTTTCTCCCATGCCAGTTGGAGAACTTGGGAAACATTTTAGTTATTTGAGCTTATATAATTCACCTGCTAAATGAGAATAATATTGATATCTTTTCCATGGAGTTTTTTAAAAGAATGTACTTGGCTCACGGAAAAAGATCCCAATAATGCATCTGTACTTTTTTATTATTATTACATGATACTAATATGGATGGATGTTAAAAAAAATTCATCAATGACCTAGGCAAAGTATAGAAAATCCAATATAGCAGAGCATCTTATGTGGACAGGCATTTTTATTTATTCTATTAGTTTGCTTCTCAGTATGCATATATTGTACTTAAAATGCAGAATAAGTAGAACCAATAAATGTTTCATTTTACAACTAAAATGGCCAATGTTTCTAAAGCAAACATTTTTCCTCCCACTGTCCCTGTTTGGCATTTTGCAGTCATTTCACACTTTGATCAGTGAAAAAAAGGTAATAAAAATAGTTAAGTGTGTTTAAGTTTATATCATGCAGTTGACAACAAAAGTAGTGGCATGCAAAAGAAAAAGAGAGAGAGGAAGATTTTCTCAATGAAGTCTTGAATTAAAAATCCTTCTGCATTGTATTTTCCAACTCTCTGGGAATATCCATATAAGATAATTCTACAGAGATGCTGTGACATTGATATTTTAAATGCATGATTCTATAAATAACTAACATCATATTCTCCAACTATGATTGTGCTGAAAATTTCTACATTTTCATGTTAAATATACAGATATCAGGGATAGCATGGATATAAAAGGCCCAAAATCCTTTTATGACATTGTTATATACAGAAATTTGTCCTTTCAAAATCTATGTTAACTGGGGAGTAGGATGAAACCCCACTGTATTCATGTGATGGATTTAGAGATAGGGTTTTTAAAAATAGTTAGTTACTGCCTGGCATGGTGGTGCATGCCTGTAATTCCAATACTTGGAAGGGTGAGAAAGGAGGATCAAAGGTTCAAGGGCAGCCTTAGCAGCATAGCAAGAGTCATAGCAACCCAGTGAGACCCTGTTTAAAAACAAACAAAAGAATTAAAAAAGGATTGGGGTTGTAGCTTGGAGTTAGAGTGTCCTTGGGTTACATCACCAATAACAAACAAAGAAACAAACAAACAAAAAAGATTTAATGACAGTTAAATAAGATCATAAGAGTGGGCCCTAATCCAAGATGATTGGTGTCCTTATTAGAAGATAGAGACCCTAGGGATGCTTGTGCCCAGGTGAAAGGTCATGTTAGGACGCAAGAAGGTTTGCATCTGAAAGCCAAGGAGAGAACTCCCAGGAGAAATCAACCTGACAGCCTCTTAATTTTAGGCTTTAATTTCCAGGGAAATTTACATTGTCTATAATCTTTTGTTATGATAGTCTTAGCAGGTATATATATTCACTGAAGGGGAGTTTAACTTTTAATGAACTACTCTGTATTGTCTTTTATATTTGTGTGTTTTATGCATCTTCATGTATGTGTTTGGTTTGGCTGATATGGTTAATTGCAAAAGAAGTGAAATGAGTGCCCTTCAACTAGACAATTTCTTTTGAACACCTAGTGTGTATGTGTGTGTGTGTGTGTGTGTGTGTGTGTGTGTGTGTGTGTGTGTAAATTAAAACCTGGGCAAAGCACAGGGTGGCAGTAACAAAAATGACACATGCATCCTGTGTCTTCTCATGCCTTGAAGCTTACTAGAGAATATAGTCATTAGGCAAATAAAACTCATAAGCCATGTGATAGGACAGCACTTTATATGAATGTTTTTCTGTAGATATGACCCATGTTAGGTGACTCAACAGAGTCTTTAACTGAGGAACAAAAATTCAAATTAATAATAAACAGGTAGACTAGCAAACAGAAAAGTGGCACAAATTATACTCACACATTAATTAATACATATTCTCTTCTATTCTGAGCCCTTCATTTCTTCATAGTTCTATGTCTGCATATTTAGGGTTTTCTTTGGACATATGATAAAGAGTTTCAACATAACCAAGGAATCAACAGCCATAAGGATTTCCCAAACTTATCCAAACAGGTAAATCTTAGATGCCTTATATTTTATTCTTTGAAAAAGAAAACATGGTAGCCATTTGCATCTGATGGATATATGTTCATGTTCCTGTTTGTTTTCATGCTAGCTATGTGACTTGAGAGACGTTTTGAACCAAGCAGATACTTCTGGCTCAGTTAATCAACACTCATTGATGAAAAATCTAATTCTGCCAGTGGTTTCATGGTGTAGAAGAAGTAGAGGCCATAGCAGACTACTAGCAATAATATGTATCCCAGAGGAAGAGTCAGACAAAAAAATCTGGGCTGATTGATGAAAATACAGTTTATATCACACAGTTAATTTGTATTGCATAACTTGTATATTGGATTAGAAAAGTGGAGGATTACTAAGAGATTTAGTAATAGTAATGATAACCAATAATTGGATATTGCTTTAATAAATACAAAATACCTTTAAATCTATTCTCAGTTTTTATTTTTATGTCAAAATACCTTAAATCTAATTCCTTAAGTGTTGTCAAAGTTGAAGACAATTGATGTTTTGGCATAGGTTCCAAAACTAACATTGTTATTATGAGTTTAAGCAAGGCACTTAAAGCATCTTGACCTTGGGCTCTTTTGTCTTTAAATGAAAATGCAGTTCACCAAGCCTAGTAGAGTTAATTAGTATTACTATGAATTGAAGAGGAATCAAGAGTCAATCATACATGCACATTCAAAACTTCTGAATGGCAAATCCCAGTCTTTGGCACTATAAAAGAAAGATTAGCATAGTAAAGTAAGAAAATTTTAAGCTATTTTGCCTTCCAGAGTTCCTTATATAATGCAAAAAAGTCAGAGAGACTTACAGGAATGATTTAATAAATATACATTAATTTGCACAAAATTTTTGAAAGTAAATTAGTTTAGGATACTTTCAAACTTCAAGAGAGGAAAGAAGTAAAAAAGGAAGAAAGGATAGAAGAAAAGAGGGAAGAACATAAAAAGGAGGGAAAGAAGGAAGGGAGGGAGGGAAGGACGGAAAGAGATGAGGAGAGAGAAAGAAAATTAAAATAAATAAACGTAAATAATTTTATCTTACATAACAATAAGACTAAAAGCAGGATAATCCAACTAGGGATAAGAATGAATAAATGTGAGAAAATGAAGGTTAAAAAGAGACTTTTGGAAGACAAAATGTTTTGAGTGTTGCCAGAGAAATATTATCATGGGCAGGGAAGAGAAATTTGGAAGAGGAGCTAATTTTCTTGATAAATAAATTGTTTTTGACAATTTTATGTTCAGTGAATTATCCCTTCGATATACAGTTAAGTTTAAAAAAATATTTGTATATATTTCCACTAGAGGTACACTATAAATTTAAAGTATTTTTCTTTATTCTATAAAACATTCATTTTCCCCTCAAAAGAGAAAAGTTAAGGTTTGCTGCCTTTGTAGAACAAATGATGATATTTGGTTCATCTATCATACTATCATGTAAAATTCTTATTATCTAGGGCACCCAGAGTCAATAGTACAGAATATTGAATGTTCCTAATGATAACTAGAGGCTCAAGAGTATTGACAAGCACGTTACTAACCACCAACTAACAAACCGATCATATTTAATTAAATTCACATATTAAGGACGGGTGATTTTGCTAGTGAGAAGGCTCCTTTGTTCACTCAATGAGCAATATTTCGATGATTGTGCACTAGAGCTCAAAGACAATTTCTGTAAGACTTCACAGCACAGAGCTGACAGTTCAGATAAACAAAAAATCAGAATCCACTATGCTACTTCTTTCATTGAATGGGTTTTGTGGTCCTTTTGGGGGCACGTTAGATCCTCACAATACACTTGTGAATTAAGCTAATTCAGAAAGTTTAATTTGTCATAGTTCCATGAGTTTTTAAGAGTTAGAACAATGTTTAAACCTTAAACTTTTGATCCAAAGTCAACGTTTTTCTCAATAACTTCTATATCTGAAAACCAAGAGATAATTTAGGCCTTCCATGTGCAGAAAATATTTATTATAGTTCTTTATTCAGTTAGTTATTTTTATTTTTTTTTCTTTTGCAGTACTAGGGATGGAACCCAGGGGCATTCTACCTCCAAGATACACACCTAGCCCAGTTTTTTTTTTCATAATTTATTTTGAAACATGGTCTCACTAAGTTGTGCAGGGCCTCACTAAGTAACTGAGGCAGGCCACAAACCTTGATCCTCCCGTATCAGCCTCCCAAGTACTGAAATTACAAGTGTACGCCACCATGCCCCGCTTATTTGTTGTTTTTTTTTTTTTAATTTTTATTTTTTGTGGTACTGGAGATTGAACCCAGGGACATTCTACATCCCAGCCCTGTTGTTTTTTTGTTTTTTTGTTTTTTTTTTTGCGGAAGTGGGGGTTGAACTCAGGGGCATTCTACCTCCGAGCTATACCCCCAGCCCTATTTTTTATTCTTTATTTTGAAACCGGGTCTCACTAAGTTGCGGGGTGCCTCACTAGGTAGCTGAGGCTGGCCGCGAACCCGGATCCTCCAGTCTCAGCCTCCCGAATGCTGGGATTACAAGCGTGCGCCACCATGCCCGGCATCCCAGCCCTATTGTTTTTATTCTTTGTTTTGAAACAGAGTCTCAATAAGTTGTGCAGGGCCTCACTAAGTAGGTGAGGGTAGCCTGGAACCTATGATTCTCCTGTCTTAGCCTTCCAAGTACTAGTATTACAAGTATGAGCCACCACACCCTGCTAGTCAGTTACTTTTAAATTGACAATGATTGAACATACTAATGGCTTATAGTGTAAGGTTTTGATACATGTATACATTGTATAATAATAAAATTTAGATATTTAGCATACCCATAACCTTATACACTTACCAATTTTTGTGGCGATAATATTCAAAATACTCTCTTCCAGCTATTTCAAAGTATTCAGTACAATATAGCAAATCATAGTCACCTTATTGTGCAATAGAAAACTATAAATCACATACTCAAATTCTCTGACCTATTTCTTCAGCTAAAGTTCATTGATATTGATACATATGACTTATCCACTTTACTTGCCAAGAGGTCTCCGGAGAAATAGAACTTATATATAAGTGCTCTCTCTATATATAAACTTATGTATATGTAATATACTTATAGTTAACATGTTCTTATTATATAATGCATCACATATTTAATAACATATATGAATATCCACATTTTAATGTGCATATATTAAATGAACAACATGTTTAATATATTATATATTTATTTATGGAGAGAGGGATTTATTTTGGAAACTGGTCTATGCAATTATTGAGGTCCAGAAGCTCCTCCCTTCCATCTTTCATCAGCAAACTGGAGAGCTAGGGAAGGTGATGATGTCATTTAGCCTAAGGAGGAAGGCCTGAAAACTGATAGTGAGGGGTGTGTAGGGCCTGGGAACAGGGACATATATGTGGCACCGGTTTAGTCTCTGAGTGTGAAGGCTCACATACTGAGTGCTTCAGTGTGTGAAGGCAGGAGAAGATGGCTATCTCAGCTCAAGGAGACAGAAAAACTTCCCTCCCTCCATCTTTTTTTCCTGGTCCTCAGTGGACCCAGGGCCTGTTCACATTGATAAGAGTGGATCTTCTTTACTTAATAAACTAATTCAATTGTTATCTCTTCCATAAATGCACTCAAAGACACATCCAGAAATAATGTTTTACCATTCTTTTGGCTTGCTGTTAACCCATCAGGCACACACACAAAAGTCGCAGTCATATGCATTCACCTAATCATAAACCAAAGTATGGCACCGAGTGTCCCACTCCAGAAGGGTTTCACCATCAGTCACATGCTAGTCTAATTCTGAATCAGTCTGGCTTTCTCCCCTTCTATTGTCATTTCTGGTTTTATGTTCTCTCCTTCTTTCACTTATCCAAATGGGTTCTTCTCCTTCTCAGTTAAACATGAGGGATTTGAATTAACATTTCCAGTTCACAAAATGTTTCATTATACCTTTTCCCCAAAGCGATTGATGGTAACTTGCCTTAGAGTTTCTTAAAGGAACATAAGGAAGGAGTCTATTCATATTTCTTGGAAAGAAAGATCTGCCCTAAGCTGATATGTAATCATCAGCCCCAGATTAAGAGCTTTACATAATTTTATGCATCATCTCCACTGAATATGTTGTTTTATCTCCATCAGAGGAAGAAAATTGTATATTCCTTTTTAGTGTAAACAGAACTGGAAATATCTCAACCTCACACTACCACACCTGAGCCAGTTCTTGATCTGAATGAGACAATAACTGTGCTAATGACCAGGGTAAAACCCACATATTGCTTCTAAAAGCTTCCCTGAGGATGCATGAAGAAAATTCTAGACAGATACAGCAGCTTTGTAGCCGTTTCACACTAGTGGAAGCATAGCTCTCCAACTCTCTCACATCATGATGATGTTCATCTAGCAATTTCTTTTCCAATTAAATATAAATAGCTGTATTTCTTCCTCCACTTTACCTACTCCTGTCTCTTGCCCAAATTCACATCATGTGTATGTTAGTGTACAGTTTAGGAAATTAACTACTGAGCAATTATTCAATTATTTTGGGGGGAGAAACTATATTAAGGAAATAGCTTTCAATAATGTTGTAGTACATGTACTTGAGAAAATAATTTTAGCAGATAAATATATTCAGTTCATGCTAATATGCTAAGGAGTGCTGACATTTGAATACACTAATATGCATCCTATATACGAGTAATAAAAATGGTAAGTTAATCTTGTGTGTGGGGTAACATGGGATTAAAGCCAGGGTGTCCTACCACTTAGGTATACTCTCACTTTTTTAAAATTTTATTTTGAAGCAGGACCTTGCTAAGTTGCTGAGGATAGCCTGGAACTTGCTATCCTCCTATCTCAGCCTCCCAAATAACCATAATTACAGGTGTGCATACCATGCTCAGGTTAAATTAATCTTTATAGTTCTCTTTGAATATATTTAGTATATTTTTTTCTAAAAAGTAATCCTCTTTGTTAACTGTTTGACTCTGTCAAAACCAATTATCACTGAGATTTATTACTTTATAATTATTACAGACTTTCTATATGGAAAATACTTGCAGTACATTTACTTTTTTATATGTAAGAAGAGTAAATTGTCAGTTGTGTTACTCAAGGCATCAAATCACTTAAATATTTTCTGTCATGATAGTTTCCAATTACTCCACTTAATAGCATGACTAAGGAAGAGGGCAAGGCATACAGATAATAATGTAGATAGAAAGAAATGTTTGGAAGCTGCTATGGTTTAAATTTGTCCCTCAAAGTTCATGTGTTGGAAACTCAAGCCCCAGTGCAGCAGTGTCAGGAGGTGGAGACTGATGGGAGGAATTTAGGTCTTTAAGACTCCACCTTTGTGAATGCATTGAAGACCACTGTAAGAGGGATTGAAACCAGGTTCAATCTCTCTTTTTTGTTTTTTACTGGTGAATTATATTCATACACCATGATGATGTTCAGAGTGATAGAAACATACATGTACAAGTGCTCCATAAACCTCCCCCCAACTCCCACCCCACTCTCTCCCATTCCTGTGAGCAATATTGAGATTGACACTGATAATTTTGTGTATGTGCATCCCTTAGGATCCCTCTATCACTCCAGTAAAGTCTCCCCTCCTTTGTCTAGAGTCCCTGTTGTATATTTCATTTTCTCCATAGCTTCCACATATGAGGAAAAACACTTGACCTTTCATTTTCTGTGACTGACTAATTTCACTTAGCATAATATAAGCTACTTCTGTTTTCCTGCAAATGATATACTTTTGTTTTCCTTTATGGTTGAGTAGAATTTCATTGTGTGTATATCCCATAATTTTGTAATCAATTCATCCATTAACGGACACCTAAGTTTCCATAATTTGTTTATTTTGAATTATGATGCTATAAACATAAATATGCATGTGTTGAAACCTGATTACTATAGTAACAAGAGTAGTATAGTTGGGTCATATGGTAGGTTAATTTTCATTCTTCTGACTATGCTGATCTCCTAAGTGGCTGCACTAATTTGTAATCCCACCAACCATGTATCAGAGTTCCTATTTCCCCACATCCTTACCAGAATTTATTATTCTTTGTATTTTTGATGATTGCCATTCTGATTGGGATTAGGTGAAATCCCAGTGTAGTTTTGATTCTTATCTCTCTGATTGCTAATGTTGTTGAACATTTTTTCATATACTTATTGGCAGTTTGTATTTTTTTTTTCTTTTTGGAAGTGTATTTTTAGTTTATTTGCCCCTTTTTTATTGTTTTTTTTAAAGTGGTAATTTTCTTAAGTTCTTTGTATATTCTAGATATTAGTCCTCTATTGGAAGAGTAGCTGGCAGAGATCTCCCATTATGTCAGCTCTATATTAAGGTTCTTGATGATTTACTTTGCTGCACGGAAGCTCCTTAGTTTAGTGTAATTCCACTTATTAATCCCTGTTTTAATTTTCTGTGCCTTGGGGGTCTTATTGAGGACATTTCTACCAGTGCCTATATGTTGGAGCGTTGGTCCCATGCCCTTTTCTAGTAATTACAAGGTCTCTGGTCTAAATTCCAGGCCTCTGATGCATCTTTAATTGACTTTTGTGTAAGGTAAAAATGTGGTATTTAATTTTATTTTTCAACAAATGGATAATTAGTTTTGCATATACCATTTGTTTAAAAAAGCTATCTTTTCTATAATAAATGTTTTTGGCCCCTTTCTCAAAAATCAATTGATTGAATGTGGTGCATAGACTTGTTTCTAAATCTTCTATTTTGTTCCTGGTAGTCTATATGTCTTTTGTCTGTTTTTGTGCTTGTAATGCCATCTGCCATGCTATGGCACAGCAAGAAAGCCTCACCAGGAATGGTCCTTGGACATTGAACTTCCTAGCTTTCAGAACCATGAGCTAAATAAATTTCTGTGGCTTATATATTACCTAGTTTGTGAAAATCTGTAAAGCAGCATAAAATGCACTAGTACAGAAGCTATAGGATGTGATATCAAAAAGGCAGGAAAAGCTGGGAGTAGAGGCACACACTTGTAATCCCAGTACTTGGAAGGCTGAGACAGGAGGATTGAAGGTTAACAGCCAGGCTTAGCAACTTAGTGAGACCCTCTGGAACTTAGTGAGACCCTGATTCAAAATAAAATAGGGATAGGGCATAGCTCAGAGGTAGAATGCCTTTGGGTTCAATCCCTAGCAACACACACACACACACACACACACACACACACACACACACACAGTGGGAAAACATAATATAAGAAAAAAAAAGTCAGGATATTTATTGTTGTCTACATTCAACATTTCTTTTTCTAATAATTACAATTCTCCTCCACATTCTCAATATTGCAGCAGGAACAGCCATGTGATAACTTAACTGTTTTCTGGTCACAGTTGATCATAAAAATGGAAATAAAATTAGTAGGATTCTTGAATTTTTCTGAAACTGAGAACTTTATCTTACAAGATCTGTAAACTTCAGATACTAGCTTAAAGTAAAAGGGTATATGCCAATGTTCACTTTCATTCTGTCCGCCTTGGAGATAGAATGGGCTCATAGTAGTTGGCCAACTTATATGTTTGAGTTTGAGCTTTTCAGGGACAACAATTGGTATCATTACTTTAATGTTTATTCACATATGTGTAATTTGTTTTATTCATTTTTTATTTCTTCAAATTTAAGATGTCTGATCATTACTATCCTCAGATAATATAGTATCCATGACAAATCTTAATTTTGGTCCTTTACTTAATATTTTTCTTGTTACTTTGAGTTGATAGGATTAATTCCTGAGCAAAATACCTGCATCTTGTTAATAATCATCTTAGGGTAAAAATGTTTTGTTTATATATTTGCTTGTTGTTTCTCTTTAGGCAACGATTTAGAATTCCTGTCAAACTGGTTCAATTCCAGATATCTTAAGTCAAGATCAAGAGGACTGAATTACAAGTCTTCATCATCTAACCTTGATTATTTATGATATAATTTGTGCACTATTCAAGAACTTTTGCATAGTTGTGAGAAATTCAGAATTTGAGAGTGACATGGTTGTATGAGTGGTAATGAGTAACTTGGCAAATTCCAATGCAAAGCTCAGCACAGAAGCAAATTGGAAATACCAACATGAAAAATAAGAGGTGGGGAGAAATGAGTAGGGATTGAAGGACTGAGGAAGAAAGGTAAATAGATAATTTGAATAGATGAGCCAGCTGAGCATCATGTAGGACAAGAGGACTGTAGCATAAAGGAGTCATGCCTGAGGACTGCCACCTGCCCATGGCATGCGATGCTCCAGGCCAGCTGCTGGACAATGCCCACCAAAAGCTCACTAGGGCGAGTGTTTTTGCATTCATTGAAAAACAACTTGCTTGAGGAAGCAAGAATGGGTTAATTGGAAAGAATGAAATGAATTTAAAACATAGTACCTCCTGGACATAGTACAATTGGCTCTCTCTGGTACTTCAGGGCAACATACCAGATGCTGGTGTTGGCAGGGAACAGGTTCTCAATTAGGCAAATCTATCCCATCCCCACCACCAGTACTGCTAAAGCTCTGCTCTTGGCTGGGATTATTGCAATAACCTCCTAACAAGTCCCCCCGTGACTCCTCTTGCCCCTTTACAGCCTACTTGCCACATGTCAGCCCCAGAGATCCATTTAGTTTGTAAAGTTGGGTTACCTCATTTCTCTGCTCAACGGCTTCAAATTGCTCCCACTCACTTATTAAAAGGCAAAGTTCTCACAGCTTATAAAGTCTATGTTTTGTTTGTTCCACTCCTTCCTGTTCTGACCTTGTCTCCTGCTCTCTTTCCCTGTGTCTAACTTCCTTCCAGCCACAGGTGCCTCCTTGCTGTTCCCAACAATTGTAGGCTGCCTCCTCCTCAGGATCTTGACTACTTTCTCTCTCTCGCTGGCTTTTCTCCAGTTGGATGAACATGGATTCCTATACATGTCTATGACTTAGGTTAAATGACAGACTCTCAAAGGAGACCTTCAGGACTTGTTCTCTGAATCTGTAGACCTCCCGAATACCCTCAAATCCATCTCCTATAGTTTTCTGTATAGCACTTTTCAACTGTAAACATGAGTGCATTTATAGGTATAGGTGTGTATGTATGTCCAGATTTATTTGGTTATTTGATCTCATATCTCTGATTCCCAAACACAGACTGTTTCAGTCATTGATTTATCTCAGTATCTTCATGCTCCTAATATAGTGTATGTTCTCAATACATATATATTCAAGGAATGGCTTATAGAAGTGGGTCCTCCTTTCAATATCTAGAGATACTAGCAATTACTATTGCATTTTATTTACAGTATGTTTCTAATGCAAACTATAAAAATGATAAATGAAATATTAAGTAAAGGAAATGTTTTCTTTGTGGAAACTTCATCTGATAAATAAAGAAGACCTCATAAATTAGAAGTCATTTTGCAACTTTATATGAACTATTAAATTTTGGCACTGTCATTAACAATAGTTAACATTAACATTTGAAAATCAGACATGTTTTCCAAT
Source organism: Graphiurus murinus (assembly GCA_004027655.1). Taxonomy (NCBI): domain Eukaryota; kingdom Metazoa; phylum Chordata; class Mammalia; order Rodentia; family Gliridae; genus Graphiurus; species Graphiurus murinus. Next base: position 54,991 of record PVLC010001114.1, on the reverse strand, counting down.
GGAAGAACACACCAATTGCCAATGAGGCAGTCTTGCCAGAAGAAGCAAGACTAAATCTAATCAAACATCAAGCAGTCACAAAATAAAAAGTAGAAAAGAGCCTGGGGTTGTAGTTCAGTGATGGAATATTCCTAACTCCTGGGTTGCACCCCAGAACTAAAAAAATATAGGGAAAGAACAAAATTCTTGCAAATAAAAAATTAATTGCCTTCCTTCATGGTCCCAAGTAGGTTACAATCTCCTTGAGAAATCTCCTCATAATAGGAGAAACAAATAATAAGTCTCCAATAATTTCTTAGAATCCTTGTTTTCTATAAAAGATGCTAAGCAACATATCATATTTATTTGAGATCTTGTATAATTTGATAGGTTTCCTCTTTCTAAGCATTATATTTTTCTCATAATGTAGCATTAGTGTAGGGGAATTTTTAATTTTTTTTCTACGGAAATTTGTGAAAAAGTCACTTAACCAATATCCTTAAAATTGGATAGTCCATTATTAATCTAAACATCCTTCTTGTCACTTTTATACCAAAATAAACTTAATAAAAATTCAAAACTACTAACTGAGCAGTTTTAACACTGAAATCAGGGAATGGCCTTATTTTCTCTCTTCATGTGGCTGCTACTTAATTATTTTTAATATTTTTATTTTTTCAAACTACAGATTGAACCCAAGGGAACTATACCACTGGCTTATACCCCAAAATCTTTTTTTTTATTTTTATTTTTTTATTTTGAGACCGAATTTCACCAAGTTGCTGATGCTGGTCTCAAATTTTTGATCCTTTTGTCTCAGCCTCTAGAATAACTGAGATTACAGGCATACATCTCTGTCCGAGTCTTCTAGGTACCTTTGTAATAAGCTACTTTTTAAATCAAAGTTTATATACTATCCCTTAATTGTAGCTTGGCTATTTCCCTTTTCATTAGATTCTTCAATAAAAAAATCAAATGAGAAAGTATATAGCATACAAAGAGATTTTTTCAACTTTAAGATATTTTAGAATGAAAAGTTCCCTTTGATTATTCCTTCAAAAGGCAAATTGTCACATTGAGTAAGGAGACTGAGAGGTTTTTGTTGCTTTATTTGTTGTTATTATTGCGACCATTTATTTTGCTATTGAACAAAATGAACTAAAATTATTAAATTTGATGAATCATTGTCCATTATACACATATGTTCCACCTCATGTAGGCTCTCAAATGCTCAAAAATTATTTGATTTTATTGGTTTTCTTCCACACTGTGTTTTTTTTTTTCCCCCTCGTGTGTGTGTGGGGGGGCAGTCACGCTCAACAAGTTCCACATGTTTCCTTAATATCTCCATTTATAAAGATGCTCATCACTTAGCAAGAAGACCACTACCATTTGGAGATGAATGTCCTATATTCTCTCTCAAAATCCTGCCTTAATAATTAACAATTTGTGCTTGGCTCGTGCCAGAAGAAGAGCCTGAGATGAGGATTGTGTGCAGGTAATTTACTGAGACTCATGGGGGCATGGAATCAGGAGAGTGAAGGGGAAGAAGACAAGTGAGATGTTGTCCCAGCTATAGCCTGATTCTTGAGGGAATAACAGGCATCTTAGTGACACTTCAGAGAACTTTCCCACTGGAGATGTGGAAAGGATGCAGAATTTGGAAGTAGAAAAATATTTAGAAAAACTGAGGAGTCAGTCAGCAGAAATAGAGACTGGTGACCTCTTTCCTGCAGGGACTGAGGTAGAAATTTTAAGTTCTGGCTCCACTGCCTCAGTATTCTTATCTGGAAAATGGGGATAAAATTAGCACCCACATCACAGAATTGTTATGGGAATTAAATGAGGCCTTACATAAAAATTATTTAAAATTCTGTGTTAAAGGCTTGATCAAATATTAAGGATGAGTAGTAATTCATGCATTAATAGATATCCTAAAACACAGAATCTGCTTTTAAGGATCCACAAAAGATAGTAGTAAATATAGGTATGAGCAAGTAGATAGTGGTTATGAAAGTGTTAATAGGAACTCAGCCACTGGCATGGGGAACATCTTAGGTCATCCCCTCGGTGGGTGGTTGCCTCTGGGATGATTTTTGTGCATTGAGGGATAGTTTTGAGGACAGCATCTATGAGGGCAGCAGGAAGTAGTATTTGTAATCTCTGGGGAGCAATATCTGTATTCCCCACACTGTTAGGGGGAGGAACCTGCAAGTGTGATCCAGACTCCAAGGGCTACTTAAGGATGATGAGGCTGTATCTCGTGAGTGGATGGATCAAGGGAGAGTTTGCTACCAACAACAGAGCAACATTCTAATTATTGTAAGCAAAGAATTAAATAGTGGTGGAGAGAACATGAAGGTTGATGATATACACTGTGATGTCTTCTATAGGTCAACATCAATAAGATATGGTTTGTAAAATATGGTAAATTCTCATTTTAGAGATGAAAAACCAACCACATGTTTTTTTTGTTTATTTTTGGTGGCACTAGAGATTGAGCCTACGGGCAGTCTATCTCTGTAGTATACCCCCAGCCCTATTTTATTTTGAAACAGGGTCTCACTAAGTTGCTGAGAGTCACACTACACTGGTGATGCTATCTTCAAAATGGATTATCCTTTATCAGCCTCCCAAGTACTGGGATTATAGGCATGTGCCACTGCACCTGACCCAAACTTATATTTTGAGTAGCATTGTAATGTGTTCCAGTTAACAAATATATCTACAAAGCAGAATAGTCAAAACTAAATCTCAAGTCTGTCTGACTTCTGGGTTTGAGTTTATTTCAGTGCCCAGATTTTAATTTTCAGCTTTTAGGCCTACAAGAGTCATTAGCAGGCACTCTACCATTAAAGTTCATGAGGATTGGCATGTTGATAGAACATGTAGAGCCCAAAGACCCTTGCCTCCCAAAAAATCACAGTATGTTTTACTTGGAATATTTTTGCCAGTGTTAAATAGACATTGAGTGGAAATCTAGAGCCAGAGCAATCACTAAAATGTTTCTATTCCATCTATGTCACAGTTCAGTATCCTATAGAGCTGATGCATAGAGAACTGAGTTTCCTATTATTAAAAGTGTTGAGGACAGTGAGTTCTAAAAAGGAAAAGCAACATGCAGAGGGAAAGGAATCAACTCCACTAGTCTTAAGCATAGAAACAAGGAAGTATGGATATATCAATAACTTTTTGCATCATTGGTCATTATTAATGTGTGAGCAAGCAAGAGACCATTCCCATCCAGCTACTGTATTAATGCCAATTTAGAAACAGAATGAGAGTAATTGGCTCAACATGCCTATAGTTACTTGTTTATCTGAGGATAAAACACTGAGAGACAAGTTGGCAAGTTAAATGAAAGTGGATCTTACTTAAAATCAAATAAAAATGCAACATATCCAAGAACATTCTGGTATTGAACTTTCCTCCCTCCTTGCCCTACTCAAGAAATTGGAATGATTTCCTAAGTGTTACTTCATTCAGCTTTTTAAAAATATGAGATGTTCCATTTAATGGGGAATCTGAATTTTATTGTCAAGCTGGAACATAAGGCTTTGGCTTTATCATTCTAAACTGAAATGGATTGTTTCAGTAAGATCTTTTACTTAACATAAAAATACGGATTCTAGTCAATTTTATATCCATTATGAATCTCTGAAGTAATATACATAAACAGACATATATATATATATATATATATATATATATATTCTCCAAATTAGTTTTAATAGTCTGAGTCATCCAATTCCAGACTAATTGGATTGGAAATAGTTCTAATTTTTTTTATAACTATAACTTTGGTGAGCTATAAAGCCCCAAAATGCTTTATAAATGTGTGATTTGGAGATACATAAAAAAGGAAAAAACAATTTGGTTGTGGTGGTGCACACTTGTAATCCCAGTACTTGAGACAGGAGGATCTCAGGTTCACAGCCAACCTCAGCTACTTAGTGAGGCCCTCCACAACGTAGTGAGACTGTGTTTCAAAACTAAAGAATAAAAAAATAGGCTGAGATTTTAGTTCGGAGATAGAATGAATTCCCCTGTATTCAATCCCCAATACCTAAAAAAAAAAAAAAAAAGAAAGAAAGAAGGAAAGAAAATCAAAGAAAAAACAAAGTTAAATCATTTTCCATGTGATTGTTTTTCTCAATAATGGAGCAAAAAAAAAAAAAAAAAAAACAACCTAGAAAGCTCAGCATATGGACTTGGGCACCATAGAAGCTCACATAGTCATTAATTATTTTGCAATATGAATAAAGAGAGAGTATGCTTTTGGAAGCAGTCAGAGAAGCCTGAATTAAAACCACAGTGTTGTGTGCATGTATGTCATTGTCAAAATGTACCAATAAAAGCACATTAAAAATAAAATAATAAAACCACAATTGGAAAATGTTTTAACTCTATGATGCCTTACTTAACTTCTTGTCCCTCAATTTCTTCTCTTAGAGAATATATTTTTCAAAAGGTGTATATAGTATCTGAAAGAATCTATAATTATACTTATACCCAAAAGTGGCACATTAATCTCTTTCATTGTTGAATAAGAAACTCTGAGAGGCTGAAGTTCTAATTAGTAAGACATCTGTAAGCTGTTATTGATGATATTGGTACCTTAATTAAAAAGTCTATTGGTGATGATAGCAAAGCATTACGTGTAGACAACCTCAAAATAGGCATGTCTATTAGAGAGTCAGGAGGAGGCTGGTCCCTGCAGGCTTTACAAGAAAATCTAGAGGCAAACTACCTTCCAAAATGATTCTGATTATTTTACTTGCCTGAAAATGTATCAGACATTTCAATGTTTAGATTTAAGAATAAAATTCACTCAACTTATTCTTTTAAAAAGTTATACGCAATAAGTAATGGCATGGAGAATTGGATGACTGAATGACTGGTTGAGTAACTTGATAATTGAACTTGAAAATTGAACTTGAACATCATTATTTCTTGTAAACTTCTTTGTTGTTTCTCAAAGTCATCACAGCCTCTAATCCATGCAAGTCTGAGCATTATATATTCTACTAAAGAAATAATAAGCATAAGCTTATATTAAAGAAAAGATAATGCTGAGAAAGAACTGGCAGTTAAATTTATTTTAAATGACACCAAATACAATAGGGTGACGTTGATCTTTACTAACTAACAACCAGACTACTTGAGATTATCATCATGAGAATTTTTTTTTTCCAGTCTACAAACCATAGAGCTTCAGACAGGAATTTTCTGCAGTCTTATTTGTATATATCAAACATATGCCATTGTATTATAAGGTGATATCTCTTATCCACATTGGCAAAAAAATAATATGTAAGTAATGCTGGAGATTATTAAAGGCACACTTCTCTCTTGCTCCATTTTTCACATCACTAAACTAATAATGAGGCTGATAAAATGTTCTGGATTCCATTTAAGAATAGTGATCTCTGTCTCAATACTCTGACTTTAATAACATTTTAGGTAGTATGATGAAAAATTGATATACATACATATAATATATAGTTATAATTTATAATGAAGTCAAGCCGTGTGTGTGTGTGTATTACTGGGAATTGAACCCAAGGAACATTCTAACCTAGAGGATACACCACCATCCCTTTTTTAAGTTTTTTGTTTTTGTTTTGAAACAAGTTCTTACTAGATTGCTGAGAGTATCACTAAGTTGCTAAGGCTGGTCTTGAATTTTTGATCCTCCTGTCTCAGCCTTCCAAGGACTGGTATTACAGTCAGGCACACCATGCCCAGACTCTGTGTATTTTTTATGTAAAAAATTGGACATACATTTAAAGAACAAACAAGCAAACAACTTGTGATGGCACCTTGAATTTAATCAAAATAGTTTGGGTCTGTTTCTATACACAAGGTATGCAAATGAAATAAACTTCAAGATACTTTATTAAATTAAATTATTTTATTGTAAAACCTCCTGCATGGTTCTTGTTGCTAAGAACTTCTTTGGCTACTCTGGGCTTTTTGTTGTTCCAAATGAATTTAAGGACTGATTTTTCTATGTCTGTGAAGAGTGACCTTCGTAATTTCATGGGTATTGCATTGAATCTGTAGATCACTTTGGGGAGTATGGCCATTTTGATGATATTTATTCTGCCTATCCAAGAGCATGGAAGATCTTTCCATCTTCTGAGGTCTTCATCAATTTCTTTTTTGAACTTTTTATAGTTTTCCTTATAGAGGTCTTTTATCTCTTTGGTTAGGTTTATCCCTAAGTATTTTATTTTTCAGGGTGCTATTGTGAGTGGAATTGTTTTTTAGATTTCTTTTTCAGTGGATTTATGGTTGGCATACAGGAAAGCTTCTTATTTTTTAAGATTGATTTTGTATCCAGATACTTTGCTAAATTTGTTGATCAGTTCTATAAGTTTTTTGGTTGAGTTTATTGGGTCTTCTGTGTACAATATCTTGTTGTCTGCAAAAAGGGATAGTTTTAGTTCTTCTTTTCCTATTTTTACCCCTTTGATTTCCTTCTCTTGCCTTATTGGTCTAGCTAGAGTCTCAAGTACTATATTGAACAGAAGAGGTGATAATGGACACCCTTATTTTGTTCCTGTTTTTATTGGGAACTCTGCAGTTTTTCTCCATTTATTATGATGTTGGCTGTGGGCCTATTGTATATTGTCTCTATGATGTTGAAGTACATTCCTTCTATTCAGATTCACTATAGATGTTACCATGTAGATAACAGGAAGAATTCAAACATGAGTAGGTATTTGCAAAGAAAATTTCTATTTCATAGCAAGAAGCAATAGAGAAAAATACATGCCATTATAAAACAACTATAAAAAATAATCTAGAACCTCTAGAATGGCAAATTGAATAAACTAAGAAACTTTTTTCCCAAAAAGCAATGACAAAAAATGATTAATTGTCAAAAATCATCATGTAAGTACTCTAGAAATTGGCTGAGATAATACTGAATAAAAAATATTAATTTAAGAAAACCTACTGAGTCTCAATAAAATTTGTGAGGCACTGTAGAATTTTTTTTGAGGGCTGCTTTGTTTTTCCCAACCTGATTCTGTGTCAGGAAACTCCACCTGAGAGTTCAGGCCAAAGCATAAAGACTTGCAGCTTCACTGCTGAGAAGGTTTTTTACACAATGTTGTCAGCAAAGTGAGGTGAGAATAAAAAAATTTTAATGAGAGATTGAATTTTAAGCTTTGGGAATATAGAAAGTACAATCTGAGATAGACTTACAGATTGCCAAACATTGAATGTATTCACCCAGCTACAAAGATTCAACAGCAAAATCTGAAAGCCCTGTTTCAACATCATGAGGTTTTTAAGTACAACTACTCTGGGTGATCAAGTACAACCTACAAATAAGCATTGGATGGTGACCATGTCAGGCTGACTCAAAAACCTCCCAAAGGAGCTAAATTTAAGGATGAAAGCAATAGAATTCATAAGACAAAGCAACAACATGAGAACAAAATAGAGCAGGGGCATCAGTAACCACACATGCGACAAATTATTTCAAGTAAGTTGTAAAACAAATAGACAAAGTAAGAAACACAATAGTAGAAGCAAATATTAATCCAGTGGGAAAAGTCAGAATATAAACTTCTAATGAATTATCTAAAAAGTATAATTTTCAACAACAAAATTGTAAGATATATCAAAAAACAGAATTTTTGAACCAAAAAGAAAGAGAATCTGTGACCCCCAAAGGAAGTGCATTTTAATCTTTCAATCAACCACTAAGAAAATATTTCAGAATATACAGTAAAAGTTCCTCAAAAAGAATTTAAATGGTACATTAGATAGTTTCCAATTTAATACCAAGAAAGGCAATAAAAGAGAAATAGAGAAAAAGTAAAAAGGGTAGGAAACAACTAGCAAAATGGAAATCCAACATTAGTAAATAAAAAATTTAAACTTGGGCAGATCGAAACTATAGTCAAAAGACAAATGTTCTAAGGCCAGATTCAAAAACAAAACAGTATAACAAAAACAATCCAAATATATGCTGCATCTAGAGATAGAGAGATATAGCCATGAGAACTTGAGTGGCTATACTTATATAAAACAAAAGAAACATTAGAAAACAGTTGTGGGGGGATCAGCAAGATGGCAACTGAGATGGCAGCACATCCCAGGTGCTATAAAACTCGAAGCTCGTCCACTGTGAAGGCAGCTCCTTGATAAGAGAAAAAAAAGCAGTGAAAAATTGAACAAAGCAACAGAAACAACACAGATGACAGAACAGGGAGTAACAAAGTGCCCTGTGCATGCTGCACCTGGGGATACTGCTGGTGGCAGCCAGCCCTGCCATCTTGGTGTGTTTATGCTGTATGCACTGTGCCTAGACTGTACTAGCACTGCAGGCTCTAGAGATCCTCTGTGAATAAGCCAGTGACTTTACATGAATAAAGCAGCTGCAGATTTCCACATCCTATGTGGTTGGCATCTCACCCCATATTTGACAGAGATCTGACTGCCCTGACACCCAGCCAGAATCTGTGGCAGTAGCAGCTCAGCCCCACCTCTCCTTCCAGAGATCCAGAGTAGTGCTCGGCTATATGTCAACCACCCACCACAGCAGGAGACTGTCCAGCTCAGCCACCCAGATTCCTATGGCAAGCAATAGACTCAGGAGTCTGAGACTTTGCTGTCTACCCCTGTGTAGGTTGGGTTGGAGGCTGTTGCTGGATACCCAGAGGTGTAGGAAAGGCCCATAGTATACAGGACACCCACCACTTGTGTAGGCAAAGAGAGAGAAGCAAACCCAGGACCTGTGGGTAGCGCAGAGCCCTGGAATTACACTGGGTCCAGCCCCAGTGACACTTGCCACCTGCATAAATAGAGAGTGGCACAGGGACAGACCCTGTGGAACACTCAGAGACCTAAGAGTGCACCAGCAACACTCAGTGCCTGCACTGACAGAGAGAGACATCAGGCCAGGGTCCTAATCATTGCAGGAGACCCAAAAGAGGGGCAGCAAACTGTGACATCACTACTTCAGGTTACTGAGCAAATGAGAATGCTTGGAACAAGCTGAAGAACCTACTATAGTGAGTATATGTTATATGGCTGAAAACATCCACCCAGACCCAGAAGGACTGCAGAGGCTAAGTCAGTTCTATACTTGTGTATTTGCAAGGTTTTTGTTGTTGTTGTTTGCTTCTTTGGTTGTTTTCTTATCTTTTGTGCTTCTTTGTTTTCTCTCTTCTCCATCTCTTTTACAAGTTTCCTCCTTTCTTCCTTTCAACCTTTTTAAAAAATCCTTTCATTGTCTTATATTAAATCCATATTATATCACTATACCTAAATATTCTATACTGACTACTAAAATCCTCCTACATATTCACTATCTCTAATCCCTACCATATATTACCTTAGTACAAACTCTTTTTCTACTTGACGATATCCTCTAATTCACCCTATTCCTGGACCAATCACTCTAGCTCCTCCCGCCTTACCCAAACTTAATCATTGAATACAACACATCTTGCCCTTGTATATTTCAACTTATACCTCTAAATCCCTACTGCTGAGTTTGGATCAGGTAACAGAACCACCAGAAAGGACTATCAGACACCAAGGAGTAACCATAACTCAGCATGATGATATACTGGTATAACAACACTGGGGTGATAGTAGACACAGTTTTCAAGGTTGGTATCAAAGGGTGATAAATACACAACAGAGAACAGAGAATAACCATATGGTAGAGGTTATTCAATTGTAAGGAATACTTAGTGGTAAATATATACCTCCACAATAAGATACTATTTAGAGAGAAAACAGACAAAAGAAACTTACAGACTGAGAAAGATCTATGAAAAGCAACAAAAATATAAACTTAAGAAACCAGAAATTATGAGAAGGAAAAATAGTGAGGAAACAAGGAGCTTCCACAACCCCACAATAATAGAACCCACTAACACAGAATTACAGAGATGACCAGAAGGACAATTCATATCTTTAAAAGTAGAAATGATACAGGACTTGTGAAAAGAATTTATACAGAGCCTGAAAGAAATGAAGAAACAAATAAAAAATCTGACACCCTGAACCAGAATCAAAATAAGTCACGAAGGAGGGGAAGGATCCAATAATTGGAGCAAAGGAATCAATACAAACTAGAAAGAGTAGACTAGACCCCATGGAAAATAGAATCTCACCCTTAGAAGATGACCACTCCAAAAATGAACACATAGTATACAATTTAGAAAAACAAAACAAAACAAAACAATTTAACAGTGTGCATTGGACATTGAAGAGATCTGGGTCAATTTTAAAGGAGCTAAGCAAAGAATAATAGGTATAGAAGAGGGAATAGAAGCTATAACCAAATGAATCATAGTTTCAAAGAGGTAATATCAGAAAAATTTCCAAACACAAGTAATATCAGAAAAATTTCCAAACACAGATAAAGAGTTCAACACAGAGGTACAGGAATATAGAAACCCCTTTAGAAAATATCAGAGAAAAAGTTCAGCACATCACATAATAATTAAACTAACTAATGTAGTGGCCAAGGAGAGAATCTTAAAGGTGACAAAAGTAAAAGATCAAGTGACATTCAGAGGCAAACCAATTAGAATCATTCCGGACTTCCCAAACCAAGTCATGAAAGCCAGGAGTGCCTGGAGTAACATATTCAAACTTTGAAAGAAAACAACTTGCAACCAAGATTTTCCTACCCAGTAAAAATATATCTCAAATTAGTTGGAGAAATAAAAACCTTCCAAGATAAACAGAAGCCTGAAAGAATTCATGTCTTCCAAACCAGCAGTAGAGAAAATACTTAAGAGATTAATTACAAAGAACTAACAAATAAACATCAGAACCAGAAAAACAAAAATTTTCATCAAACAACTAAGCAAAGAAGAACAAACACTACCTCAAACAGAAACTAAAAGTCAAAATATTAGGAATTAAAAATCATCTCTCAATAATCACACTGATTGAGCCGGGCATGGTGGCACACGCTTGTAATCCCAGCATTTCGGAGGCTGAGACCGGAGGATCCAGGTTCGCAGCCAGCCTCAGCTACCTAGTGAGGCACTCTGCAACTTTGCAACTTAGTGAGACTAGGTTTCAAAATAAAGAATAAAAAAAAAAAAATAGGGCTGGGGGTATAGCTCGGAGGTAGAATGCTCCTGAGTTCAATCCCCAGTACCGCAAAAATATATATAATCATCATCATCATCATAATCATCATCATCATCATCACACTGATTATAAATGGTGTCAAACTCCCAATAAAAAAAGGCATAAGGTGACAAAATAGATTAAAAACTAGAGTCAATCTCATGCTCCCTGCAAGAAACACACTTTACAAATAAAGATAGTCACAAACTAAAGGTGACAGGCTGGAGCAAAGATAATTTATACCAATGGAATTCAAAGACAAGCAGGAGTAGCAACTCTCATATCAGACAAATTAGACTTCAAGGCTAAGATTATCAGAAGAGACAAAGCAGGTCAGTTTTTTACTAGTAAAAGAAACAATTCAGCAAGAGAAAATAACAATAGTCAACATTTATGCCTCAAACATAGGTATAGCCACTTTCATAAAATAAACTCTTTGTGACAATAAACCACACATAGATCCCAATACAATAATACTGGGAGACTTGAATATTCCTCTCACACTACTAGACCTATCCTCTAGACAAAAGGTCAGTAAAGATAACTCAGACCTAAAAGAAACCATAAATCAAATGGACCAATTAGACATATACAGTATATTTCACCCAACTACAGGTGAATTCACATTTTTCTCAGCTTCTCATAGAACCCTCTCCAAAATAAACCAAATCTTGGACCACAAAGCGAGCACTAACAAATTTAAAAAATGTGACATAATCCTCTGCATCTTTTCAAACTACAATAAAAAGAAACTAGAGATCAACTATAAGAAGACCCAGAGTAACCACATAAATAAATGGAGACTGAACACCATACTGCTGAATGAGGAATGAGTCATAGAAGAAGAAATACTAAAATAAGAAATGAGAAGTTGATATTACCACTGACAGTAGGGAAATCAAGAGGATTATCAGAAACTATTTTGAAAAACCATACTCCAACAAAATAGAAAATCTAGACGCATACAGCCTTCCTAAACTGAATCAAAAAGATATAGAAAATTTAAACTAACCAATAGCAATCAAAGGGATTGAAGCAGCAATAAAGAAAAGCCCAGGCCCAGATGGCTTCCCAAGTAAATTTTATAAAATCTTTATAGAAGAGCTGCGGGGGTCCAGCCCTCCAGGCAGTGGGGTCAGGGGTACTTCGATAGGTGTGGATTGAGACGAGGTCACGAGAATACGCTCACACCGCATCCAGTGTAGAAGCGTATCTGTTTATTGCTTGTTAGTAGCTGTTTTTTATACTATCTTTTTTGCAGTGAGGCATATAGAACAGGAATTTTTACAGTCTTATTTTTCTAAAGGTTGAGGAGGTACATCTTTAACTAGAAAAGCCATTTCCCATGACATTTAATGGGGTTAAGAAAACAGTAAAGGTTACAAAATACAATGCATATATAAAGATTCTTTTAGTACAAAGCAGTGTTAAAGGTTAACAAATAGCCTCTATTCATTAGTTTAAATCTTTACTATTTGTTTAGCTCCTTTAAGCAGTGTTCTTATCTTTTTCTCAGGCAGCTAGAGAGTTAATGTATCTGGTAAAGTCTAGGGAGACAAGGTGGAAGTGGGCAAAGACTATCTGTCTTAAAGCCTTCTTTACTCATAGGTAAAATAGTAGACCTAAATCTCTTTGGCTTATTTTGTTTCTATACCTGTGTGTTGAGAGGCAACATAAGACTGTTTAGTCAATAAGCTTGCAAAACCCATTTCTTGACTAATGTTTGTATGTGGTTAATGAATTTCTTATGGGTTGTCTTGAGGCACTGCTTTTTCAGCTAATATTGAGGAATCATAATCTGTTCACCCACCTTCTGTTTCTAAGAAATTTTCCTTTTTAATTAATGTGAAAGCAAAACCCAAAGCACCCAAAATTTCCAGAATATAAAATAATGCAAAGTGGGATATGCCAGGTATTCCTTCTTTTGGAATCATCTGCCTTGCAGGACTCCAGCAGACCGAACCTTGCTCAAGATCCAGCTATTAAGGAGCTGTTAATCCTAATACTCTTCAATTTATTCTATGAAATAACAAGAAATGGGACTCTCCAAAATACATTCTATGAATCCAACATCCCATTAATACCAAAGCCAAATAAAGCCAGCTCAAGCAAAGAAAATTATAGGCCTATGTCATTGATGAACTTGGATACAAATCTATCAAAATACTAGCAACTCACACTCAAAATCACATCAAGAAAATTATACACCATGAACAAGTCAGGTTCATCCCAGGGATGCAAGGCTTGTTCAACATACAACAAACAACCCATGTAATTTACCATGTAAGCAGAACCAAAGACAAAAATCACATAATCATTTCAATAGATGCTGAAAAAGGATTCGATAAAATTCAAGACCTATTCATGCAAAAAAAGCACTGCAGAGAATGGAAATCAAAGGAGCATACATCAACGTCATAAAGGCAATATACAATAGGCCCACAGCTAATATCATATTAAATTGGAAAAAACTGAGAGTTTTCCACTAAAAACAGGACAAGATAAGGATGTTCATTATCACCACTTCTTTTCAGTATAGTAAATGACACTATCCAGAGCAATAAGGCAAGAGAAGGAAATCAAAGGAGTACAAATAGAAAAGGAAGAAGTAGAACTGTCCCTATTTGCAAATGACATGTTACTATACTTAGAAGACAAAAACTTAACCAAAAGTCTTATAGAACTGATCAACAAATTCGGCAATATATCTGGATACAAAATCAATCTTAGAAAGTCAGAAGCTTTCCTGCATACCAACCACAAACCCACTGAAAAAGAAATCCAGAAAACACTTCCACTCACAATAATGCCCCTCAAATATAAAATACTTAGGAATAATCCTAACCAAGGAGGTAAAAGATCTCTACAAGGAAAATTGTAAAACATTGAAAAAAGAAATTGAAGACGTTAGAAGATAGAAAGATCTTCCATGCTCTTGCATAAGCAGAATAAATATCATCAAAATGGCCATCCTCCCAAAAGTTATCTACAGATTCAATGCTATACCCATTAAATTACCAATGTCATTCATCACAGACATAGAAAAAATCAGGAAAACACCCTAATGCACCTGATGTACAAATATGTCAAAGTCAATCACTAAACTGAATATGAGAAAGAGGAGGGAGGAAGGGAATTGGGTGGGAATTGGGGAAGAGTTAAATGAGTGATATGTGCATGCATGCCTCTACCATCTGTACCTCATTAAAATGTATGATTACAATGCACCAACAAAAAAATAATACAATTGTGATCACACATGAGATGACCATATCATTGTGGTAAAGGATAAATTAATTTGAAAAATATAAAATTAATGCATTTGTAACCAAGATTTCAACAATACATGAAAAAACTGACAGAACTAAAGAAAAATAATAAAGGAAAATGTTTGAAGAATTTAATGTCCCACTCTTAAAAATGGATAGACCAACTAGACAGAAAATTTGCAAGCATGTAAAAGGCCTGAGGCTATAAAACACTATTAGCAGACATGGCTTCACATATCCATAGAGTATCAGTCAACAGCTGCAGGATACAGCATACGAAGCATTCTTCAGGAAAGAATATGCCAGGCCACATGAACTCTTAATGAGTGTTTAATAACTGGATTCCTATAAAGTATGTTCTCTAACCACAACTGAGTTAAATTAGAAATACAAAACAAAGAAAAATTTGAGACATCAAAATATGCTTGGAAATCAACCAGAATATTTTCTATATAACCAATTGTCCAAAGTATAAGCCACAAGTGAAAATTAGAAAACATTTTAACTTTAATGAAAATAAAAACACAATGTATCAAGATGCACAGCATGTATATAAATCAGTGCTCAGAAGATTTATACCCCAAAATATCTATATTCAAAAAAAAGCAAATCACATGTACATCACTATCACTCTGAACTACATTATAATGTGAGACACCATGTACCACTAAAAGTATATAAATAAAAGAAAAAAGGCACATCATAAACCAATAACCTGTGGAGGTAACTTAAAAAAAGAGAAAAAATTAAGGTTAATTTAAACGCAAAGCAAAAATAGTAATAGTGTGATATCATATAAAAAGGAAGGCAGAAGACAGAAGGAGCCAGATGCCGCACATAGCATCTTCTATGAGGATCTCAATCGCACTCAAAAGAAGAGCTCTCATAACCTAAACAGATTTTTACAGGCCTCACCTGTTAATATCATCACATTTTCTTTAAATTTCAAAATTTAAATTTTTAAGGGAACCCATTAAAACCTCAGCAACCCTTTCAAATTTTTTCAACTATATTTTATGATGACCTTCTCACTTTTGTTCTTGACTTTTTACTGAGGATAAATCTGTGTAGCTTGTTTATCACCCACTGTTCTCTTTGGTAATATTTACAACTTTGTTTTTAGTTTCATTCCTAAGTGTCTAAATATATATTTTCTTTCTGCATATTTCCTGAATTGGCATATCTATTTAATTTCCAGTTATATAAATTACCATTTCTTGAAATATCAACTTTGTGTATTTCTTTGAGTATTAGTTCACAATTCTGTTTTCTTATTATGATATTTCTATAATACTTATTTTGTATCTTAAAATTTACCCTCCAGGTTTATTCTTTGTGCTTTTCATATCTTCCATCTGTTATTAACTGTATTACATTATGGAAAATATTTTCACAGACCTGGATTAGAGTTAACTAGTTCTGTCCTCTACTTTGTGTTTCATAAGCTATGTTGCCATTGACTGAAAATTAATAGCAAATACTTTATTTTTATTGTATTATGTTTACATTTGGGCCCTTTATATGTATACTGTTTACTTATAATAATTTCAATATATTACTTTACATGTATTTCCATTTTCAGATTTTTTCTGTATAAATAGCCTATGTAAAACAAAATTTTCTATGTAATTGCTGATGCTTCTTCTTTAAAATTATTTACTCTTATTGTGAGTTTGTCTCATGTCTTTTTGCTTTCCCATGATGGTGACATCTACTTGAAGTAGTAGAAATTACCTTAAACTCATTTATTACTTTTTCTTAGGCTCAAAGAATTTCATGTGTTCTGGGCCATATTGACTGATCTACCTATTTTACATTATCTATCTATCTATCATCTATCTATCTATCTATCTATCTATCTATCCATCTAATCTGTCATCTGTTATCATCATCATCTATCATCCATCAGTCTGTCTATCTGTCTATTTATTTATCTATCATCTGTCTTTATCATCATCCAGTATGTCTCTCTCTGTTAGATTTTCATCTCAGGATGATGAATTGAGTTTTTGAGTGGTGCAGGGCAGTAGTTTTAAAGGCCAATGATTTTCAAGAATAACTTGGAATTCTTATGAGTTCTGATGCTGGGAGACTATCCCAATGTTTTACTTTGTATTTAGAAATTTTAAAAAGGTTAGATAAGTTAATTAAAAAATAAAATGTTTATCTAGCTTATAGGATGTTTAATATATAATTTTATCCAGAGAATTCTCAGAGGATGCATATTCATTTGAACAGTTTACAGAGTAACAGCTGTCTTTGCCCAAGTATAATTTTGTGTTGTATAGTGAAAAAAAAAATTGTTCCAGTGATTCATGCTTCCATCCATGGGGCAAGTCCATTGATTATTTAATATCTTATTACAACTATTAAAATGTAAGATTTATTTATATTTTTCTATATTTTATTGAATGAAAAACCACATTATTATATTTAAGGAGCCATGATTATTAAAAAATATGGTATAGTTTTATTTAATTATGGTGTATTCTCCTGTTGGTCTTTTACATGTGAAATAATAAATTTTGACTAAATGTTAGCCATAGGCCACAGCCTACCTAATGTCTATAGTCCAGCATCTCTGCTAGTTACTCTTGGAAAATATCTTGTAAAGAGTTAAAATTGGATCCCAACATAATATGTGGATAATTTTGTGTTTGTATATGTTCAGATATATGTATATTTTATTTTTTCACTAGGATACAAAGAAAATCACTGCTAACTTTCTGATATAATTTGCAATGAAAAGAATAAGCCATAGTAAACATATAAACAACTCTTGAAGCAGAGTTAGAATGGATTTCTGAAGGCTGAATGGAGAGTATGTTAGTTTCACTTCCTCCTCATCTTTGATAAGTGAAACAATTTGGATACTTGAGTCTAGGATGTTGTAGTCGTAGACACAGACAAAGATTAGAAGTGAGCCCCAACTGGTAGACCACCTAAAATTTGAGCCTCAAGATGAGAGAGAGTAGGGACTAGGGTTTGGGTCAGTGGTAGAGCACTTGCTTAGCATACTCAAGAACCTGAGTTTCAACATTCAGCAATCTATAAACAATAAAGTAAAATAAGTAAAAGTGCAATGTAACCAACTGCATGTCAGAAAGGCATATTAAAAACAAAACAAAACAAAACAAAACGAGAGAGAGAAAAAGAGAGAGAGAAAGAGAGAGAGAGAGAGAGAGAGAGAGAGAGAGAGAGAGAGAGAGAGAGAGAGAAATGAGGAGCAGGCCCCTGTGAAATTAACATGAAAAGATCCTTAAGTTGACTGCCAGGCTAGTTATGCAAGAGAAGGACTAGATTGGTTCAGGATTAGTAGTGGAGTACCTAGATTGCATCTTATAAGTGGAAATGTAACTCATTAGCTTTATTCAATTACAGTCTCAGGAATAAATGTAAAGTAAAAAAATAAATCACTGTCATGAAAGAATATATCTATACAGTCATGCACCACATAATGATGTTTTAGTCAATGGTAAGTCACATATATGATGCTGGCTATCCCATGTATGCTAAGGTGTACTAGGCTATACATTCTAGACTGTGTAAGTATACTCTATGATATTCTCTCAAGGACAATATTGCCCAACTATGTTTTTCTCAGAGTCCATATCCATCATTAAGTGACACATAAATAGATTTGATCATAAAAATTCCTTCTCTCATAGTTTCTGCTCATAATTCTAGGGTTCTATCGCTATTTTTGTATTGCATTTTTTTAAAAAAAATCCACGCAAAAACATTTTACGTATTATGTGGTTCCATGTGATGTTTCAATTAATGTTATGCTCATGTTATGGCTTGGAACTATAATGTGCTACCCAAAGCTCATGTGTTGAAACCTTGTCCTCAGTGCAGCAAGGTTCATAGGTAGGGCATGACTGGGAGAATTGGGCCCCTTAGGATGTGACCTTGAGGACTACATCTGTTCCTGGCCATCCTCTCTCTTTCCCCCTACCCTCTGCTTCTGGATGTCATAAACTGAGCCACTTTCCTCCATCATATCCCGCTGCCACAATATTTCTGCCTTTGAGCTGATAGGCCTTCAATGGAACTTCTAAAATCATGCATAATAGTAAACTTTCCTCCTCTAAGTTATTCATGTCAGGTATTTTGGTTACAGTGTGGAAATACTAACACAGTTCCAATCAGATAAGCATGCCTGTCCCCACAAACAATTTCTCATTGACAATCTTTTCTTTTATGTATCACTTTGAATCTCACTATGATATATAATTACAGAGCACCAATAAAAGTATAAAAAATATTTTCCTCTAGGGTTTTTGAAATATACCATGCGTTATTATCTAAGTGTATACCTACAGCTTTTCTTTTCCTTTCTCCTTTTTTATTTGGTACTGGGAATTATACCTCTGAGGTACCCCCAGCCCTTTTTATGCTTTATATTTAAACAGGATTTAACTAAGTTATTGAGGGCCTTGCTAAATTTCTGAAGTCAGCAAAGAGCACTAATATTTCATACAGCAGCCAATGTTTGCATTCTTTATGTATGTGAATGCACACATGTGTGTATTTCTGTTCATGTGTGTCTGCCTACTTGTATGCTTATGAGTATACTCTGAAGGCACTTTTATCAGGAAACCATGATGAAATGTTATCAGCTGTGCTACAAAATTATTTGTTTTATTGTTTGATGAATAGTTACAGCTCTCTTACCTTAGAATTCATAGCCGATGTCTTTAGGACTGATATTTCTGTACATCATTTTAAAGTGACACAACAAATATCAAAGATATTATAACTGGTTACAAATTAATAGATCCAAAAGTTGCAGCACAGTGAGGTTAAAATATTTTATTATTATTATTATTATTATTATTATTATTATTTGTGTGTGTTACTGGGGATTGAACTCGGGGGCATTCTACTTCTGAGTCATACCTCCAGTCCTATTTAATTATTTTTATTTTGAAACAGGGTCTTACTAAGTTGCTGAGGCTAGCTGTCTCAGAGGCTTCCTATCTCAGCCTCTCAAGTACTGGGATTACAGATGTGTGCCATCACTTCTGGCTTGATTAAATTTAGATGGCTAGTAAGGAAAGAATTCAGCATAACAATTTAGGAAATGTGAAACTAAAAACCATACTCTTAACCAATATGGTATGTACTTAAGGATGGTCTTAATAACTGGTCCATCAGTCTGAAGGTTCATCAAATAAACCAGGTATGCAAGACACATCCAGCATAAGCTTATTAATACTGTAAAAATCTCAAAAACTAAAAAAATGCACAGTTTAAACAAATGAAATGTTTATACATATAGGCATATATTTCAATAGCTGTTAGAAGCACATTTTATAAAATCTATAATTTTTCTAATAATGCAGTTAAAGGAGAAATAAAATGATTCTTTAATAAAATAAAACATATATTCTATTCTTGTGGTTTCTAATTCATTGAGAAACACAAGTATTCTTAAAAAAGAAAGGAGACTTAAAAAGAAAAATAAGACCCTATCATCATTACTGTTGGGAAAAGTCATTTTAGCTGACATTACTATTTGCAAAAATACTTCACTATTATATTTCCTTGTCTTTGTAATAAAAAAAAAGCACAAATATCCCAGAGTTGCTACCCACGCTGATCTGAAAGTTAGCCTGCTAACCACAAAACTTTCCAGAAAGCTACATACCTAACAATATTCTCTTCTCTTGATTTAACCAGAGAAATGGTTTCTATTGTGACTTGTAACACTCCACTGACATTGATGATACACAACAGTTGTTTCTCCAATTATCTAAAAAGTTTGCTTCACAGACCCCAGGCCCAGGCACCGGGCTCAGACTTAATGTGATATACAGACTCTCCCCACAGTGCCAAAGCAATCAGGCCTTTGCTTACAAACTACTTACTTGTGTGAACTGCCCATTTCCTGTTCCCCTGAAATTGATACAATTTTATTTCTTTTCCATGTTTGACTACTTTTCTTATACCTTTCAAAGGCTGTAAATGTTTTTAAAAATTGTTATCATTTAAGGAGAAAAGAAATCAACTAAAAATATCTCTACATTAAAAAATGCAACAATAATCACCTTCGTACATATAACAGAAGCAACCTGAGAATTACTTGTCTTGGTATTCACAAAGCAAAATATTAATGTTCATACTGAATTAGGTGACTACTTGAATAAGACAATCATACACAAGTTAATTATTACATGTAATATTTTAATAAAGAGGATTTGGAATCTTTCACAGATTTCCAAATGCTCAAAGGACATAAGGAGACATTTCTCAAAAGAAGACATGTGAACGGCCAACAAGTATATGAAAAAAATATTCAATATTACTAATCAAGAAGTGTAAATTAACTCAACAAGGATAGTTTCTCATACCTGCTAGAAGAATTATTTTCACAAAAAGGCAAGAAGAAAATGCTGCAAAGATTGGAAAGAAGGGAATCATTGCATACTTTGTGGGGAATAAATTTGTATAGCTATTACATAAAGCACTATAGAAGTTTTTCAACATATCAAATACTAAAACAACTATCAATTCATAAACCCCACATTAGAGTTTATATCTAAAGAAAATATATTCAATATGTCAAAGATATACCTACTTGCTTATGTTCATGGCAACATTATTTACAATATCAAAGATATGAAATCAATCAGTCGCCATCAGATGAATGAATAAAAAAACATGATGTATATAAAGAATGGATTACTATTCAGCTCTAAAAATAAGTAAATCCTTCTGTCATTTGAAATAATATAAATGAATCTAGAGAAAACTATTTTAAGGCACAGAAAGATCAGCGCCGCTAATCTCAGTTACATATCAATATAAAAAATTGAACTCACTCAATATGAAAGTTGAGCTTCTGGTGGTTTCCAGGAGTTCAGTGGGATGATGATTGGGAGATATTGATCAGAGAAGTCAAAATTGCCAATAAATAGAAGGATTAAGTGCAAGGTAACTATTGTACAACATGGCTTATTTCATTAATAACACTATATTTTATTCTTGGAAATTGCAGGGAATGTAAATTTTATATGTTTTTATAACAAAAATGATGTGTATAAAGTAATGAAGTAATACTTTATTATTAAAGTAATGAATATTTTAATTAGCTCAATTTAGCCACTCTACAACGTGATTTTTTTTTTGCGGTACTGGGGATTGAACTCAGAGGCATTCTACCTCCCAGCTATACCCCCAGCCCTATTTTTTATTCTTTATTTTGAAACCGAGTCTCACTAAGTTGCGGAGTGCCTCACTAGGTAGCTGAGGCTGGCGACGAACCCAGATCCTCCGGTCTCAGTCTCAGCCTCCCGAATGCGGGGATTACAAGCGTGCACCACCACGCCCGGCTGAGATGTTTTAAGTCATTGATTTTCTTACCTGTAATCTCTTCATTTAAAAAAATAATATAAAGTAAAAGTTGCAACTATTCTTCATGATATGCCGACATTTCTTTAAATCTATTTTTCAGAAGTAATGACTTTTACTGGAATGGTTTTTTTTTTTTTTCATTTTTTACCTAGTAGGTACAAATAAATATTTTTGTATAACTAAACAATATATCTGATGGCATGCATTTATATATACACTAGTGAAGATATCACCCCCTTTAAATTAAGTCAGCATTATAAATGAGATAAAATTTATGAAGAGATACATTTTACATGATTACTTCATAAAGCACTATGATACTTTCAATATTTTTATTAGCCCTCTTTTTACATAGCTTTTTTTGTGTGTGTATGAGTGTGGTAAGGTCAGGAGTCAGGACATTCTACCTCGGAGCTACACCCCCAGCCCTATTTTTTATTCTTTTTTTTGAAACAGGGTCTCACTAAGTTGCGGAATGCCTCACTAGGTAGCTGAGACTGGGCGCGAACCCGGATCCTCAAGTCTCAGCCTCCCAAATGCTGGGATTACAAGTGTGCGCCACCACGCCTGGCTCGTAGCTTTTTAATTTTTTTTTATAATTGGAAAACACGTATCTCTATTAACCAGAGGATTCTTAGGTTGTAGTTTTGCATAGCATATTGCCTGCATTTTTGATGTGTTAAATAATGGGTCTCACACTACAGTATGTATACACTTGTATGTGCACAAGAGCATCCCAAGAGACAGGAGGTTTGGGAGGCCGAAGTCTGGTTAACTAGGATACATGCTTTTCCAAAACTGATCCGACCGGCAGTGAGGCTGTGCTGAGGTCACTTGACATCATGTTTGCCCTTCTCACTTTCAACCATCTTTACTTACTCCACTTTACAAAAAAATAAAGACGTATCTATTCTATCTTGAAATTCAGGTAAACCTCCACGACAAACAAAAGAGAAATTCAAAACCTGCTGATAATATTTTAAATTATTTTATCAAAAGTTGTAATACAGATTATTTTCTTCAATGATGTAGTATAAATACTGACGCTAAATCCAAAAGATTCTTTGAGAAACATTAAGAGCATTAACACTAGTGGTAAAGAAGAGTGGATAAACTAATTAAACTATTAATTAAACTAATTTCTAGAGAAATTAGTTTTAGAAGATTCAAATAAATGCATTTAATATGCAGGTTTTTCATTCTTAATGTGAAAATATAAAATGCTCCAAAATCCAACATTTTTTTAACACTGACAGGACACCACAAGTGTCACTCCAGGCCATGATTCTTTGCTTGGATTTTTGTTCATTTTGTGTATTTTAGCTCCAGTCTGTTGTAGATATTGAAAGCTTAGTTAGGAAGAATTGCTCATCTTTTCTATAAGAGGCATTCATTAACTGTTTTGACAATTTCTATTATTCTATTGGGCTTCATTTGCCTGTTCCCTCTGAGCTTGAATTTTTTCCTGATGTACAGAAAAACTCTCACATCTGGCATAACCAACTGGAGTGAATTGGGGCGACAGATTTCTTACCTCTGGCTTTTCTATCAAATCAATCCTAAAGGTATCCCGTTTTTTCAGAAATTTCCCACAATTCATGCTTCATATATTTTTAACATACTTATAGAATTTTTACATCAACCTCTTCTTTCCCTTTTATATTTGTAATAATTTCAATGCAATTTGAGAAAATAGCAATATCCCCAGTCAAAAGTATGGAATGGGTAATTTCTGACATTTTGCATAACTTTTTTTTCAACATGTATCCAGCTTTGAGGCTTATGAAAAATTGACAGCTTCTCTCAATTCGATAAGCTAACAATAGAATGAATATTATAAACTCCTTTTGTCAGAAGGAGTTTTGGCACAGAAAGCAATTGCATATGCAAATGATTATTGGTATAGTTCTCTTTGTACACCAAATAACATGAATGTGGATATTTGAAAGACATGTGAACATGGTAATTTGTAAGTATATACTTAAAGGTCCTGTTAATGCTCACTTAGGCTGTAACTGAGTTTCCAAATTGTGGCTTTATTCAAAAGTAGGTAACACAATATCTGAATGGAATAAATCTCACGGTGTGATTGTTCTTGTAAAATGGAGGGTTCTGAGATGCAAACTTCTCAGGTTATACAAGTTATTCAAATGGAAGTAATTTAAAACAGTCTGTTTCTAGTTAGTTTTTTATATATGCAAATAAGAAAGGTCATTTAATTCATTCATTTTTTTTTTATTTTATGTCATTTCCAGATGGGAACTGCTCACTGTTAATTCATTCCCACTTTTCATTTCTTGTTTTTATGGCTTAGTGTTTGAAAACAAATTTATGCCTAAATATTACAAATTGAATTTTAACCATTGTAGCTTACCCAAACCCGAGATAGTACAGATGTGAAATCTCCTACAATGAGGCAGTATTGTCAAGTTATTATCCTGTGCAGTTTAGCCTTAGATTTTTTGTGATATTCACATCAAGAAACTCATAATGAATTTAAACAATAAAAACTCAAGGATAAAAATATATTTTATACTCCTGCGCATTTTACCTTGGAATGGAAAAGATCTCATGACTTTTGGGATTGCAAGGATAAAGTTGTTAATTTTTTAAATTTGTTGATTAATTTAAGAAATGTCTTTAATTCTTTTTAATCAAAGAAATACCCAGTTTTCATAAGTGGAGATTTCCAGATGTTGTTACTAATTTTTTGTTGTTGTTAAAGAGAGAGCATGTAACACAAATAAGCTCCCTCACTAACATCTTCCAAAACCTGTGATTGGAGGGAACCCCAGATGATGGAACAATATTTTTGCTCCATACATATGTCCTATTAAATCAGACATCTAAACCTAGCCTGAAAGACTTCAGATTATTATTATAAATAATGGTTCTTTATAACCTGTAAAAAAAAGCATTTCTGTTAAATAATGGTTCTTTATAATCTGTAAAAAAAAGCATTTCTGTTAAATTTTCTCCAAAATTACTGAGTACTTTCAAATTGTCAAACAATGTTATTGTTTAAGTATTAATAATTCAGAAGTTGATGATTTATTTTCATATTCAGTAGTGAATCTGAATAACATATCTTCCTGCTACTCATATTTCCAAAACTGATATACAGATGAACTTTTTGAAAATTGTGTATATTTACTTTCTGTATTTTCTACACACACACACACACACACACACACACACACACACACATGCATATACTTTTTTTGTGGTGTATGGTACTGGAAATCGAACAGCCTTTTTTTTTTTTTTTTCTTTTGTTTTGAAATAGGATCTTACTAGGTCACTGAGAGTCTCCCTAAGTTTCTGAATATGGTCTTGAATCTATGATCCTCCTGTCTCAGCCTCCTGGGTACTGGGATTACAGGCACATGCCATCATACCTAGCTTACATATATCTTTTTAAAATTTTTACTGGTGGAGTTATACTGATTCAAAATGATGCATTCATACATGTATACAACATCTATCCATGTGTTTCCCTCCCTCCACTCCCATCCCTTGCCCCCTCCTCTCTCCCTGTACATGCTAGTCAGATTGGTAGTTTTACATTTATATATAAACATAACATTGTTTTATCTGTTTTCTTCCTTAAGCTTCTTTATCCCCCTCTCTTCCTCTGTCCCCCAATCCCCTTCCACTAGTATACTGATTTCTGTCCTCATTTTCATTAAGTCATTTTTCTTTCTTATTTTCTCTCTAGAGTGGAAACAAGTGGCCTTTGATTTTCTGAGTCGACTAAATTTACTAAGCATGATGTTCTCTAGTTCCATTCATTTTCCTGAAAATGGCATAATTTTATTTTCTTTATGACTGAGCAAATTCCACTGGGTGTATATATCACATTTTTTAAAAAATTTATTCATATGTTGACAGACACCTAGCTTTATATTTTGGCTATCCTGAATTGTGCTGATTTCCATATTATTATCATCTTCTAATGTTAATTTTTTGGAAAGATGCTGAGAATGATATGCTGGGTCATCCAGTGGTTGCATTCCTAGTCATTTGAGGAATCTCCATACTGATATCTGTAGTGCTTGTACCAATTTACAATTCCACCAAAGTGTAGAAGCATTCCTTTTTCCTCACTGGAGTTATTTTTAATAATATAGTTAATTACTTTAGTCTTTTAGGTAATATATTTGACTCTTTTCTATTTAATGGAGCTAATGTCACATTTCATTTTAAATGTGATGTTATCTTGTTATGAATCCTACCAACTTCATATTATTTTCTTCTTTTCTAACTTAATTGTTATCTGGCTTTTCACTCTGTTATGTTTATAGAATAGGTAAATCAGCATATTTAACTTATATATACTAGCAGATTTAACTTATTGAAATATAAAATTACCTTTCTCCTCCTTTATTATAGTACCAGAATCTCAGAAAATTTTGAATTACATTTCTTTGCCTAATTAATAATTTGTTATTGTATATTTAAAATATTTTCAGCTAAAAAAGCATTTTACCCTTTTATTTAGTTAAATTTTTTCTAACATTACAAACACAATGAAACACTGAGTAACAAATTGTGAAGGAGAAGACATTGCAGATCTCCACAATATTCATATTTGGAGGCAGATTTTGAAAAAAACGTGATGTTTTCTAATGTACTATGCTGTTTTCAGCTGTTTGGGGGCTTACAAATTATCTTGTACACTATAAATATTTGCCAACATTGATTTGCTCTTCTTGTAGCCTATACAGGAAATATTTCTTCAAGAAAATGTTGAAATCAAATTCCTGATTTGAAACTTCCTAACCTCTAATTTTTATTATGAGCTGTCATCATAATTTTTCTTGTAGTAGCATTTCATTAGTTTTAAAATGAAAGGCATTTAACAAGTGAGCTTATAGTTTCTGCACTTATTTATTTTTTCTTAACAAGACAGAAGTAATTCTTGACAATGAAAAATAAAATTATAAGATCACTCTGAGCATTTTTTTTTTTTTGCGGTACTGGGGATTGAACTCAGGGGCATTCTACCTCCAAACTATACCCCCCAGCCCTATTTTTTATTCTTTATTTCGAAACAAGGTCTCACTAAATTGCAGAGTGCCTCACTAGGTAGCTGAGGCTGGCTGCGAACCCAGATCCTCCAGTCTCAGCCTCCTGAATGCTGGGATTACAAGCGTGGGCCACCACGCCCGGCTCACTCTGAGCATATTAAAGGAGAAAACACCTTGAAAACCAGGGTAGAGGAAATTCAGGTACATTTCCTACAGCTTCCTGACCTTTTTGTTAACTCATTCCACTTCTTGAGTATTTGTTATTAGTTCCAAAGAAAAGAAAGCCATTTTAGTTTTGAAATAAATATGCTAATATTACATCGTATCTTGACTTTATATTGATGTAGTAGAGAATTATTTCTCTAGTCTTTGTTGCCAAGTTATATTTTTATTATTCCTTCTTCTTCCTGGAAGAATCTCAATGCTACAAAAGCACTGAATATTATAGCAAACATTCTATTTCATCCTGCATTAACTACTAACTATGCTAACTATTACAAATTAAGGCTTGCATATCATATTTCAGGAGCATTTAATCCTAATTACCTTTACACTGCCCCCTAGTATAATAATGTGGCTATAACACAGTTCTCAGCCATGGGCACTTGAAATTCTACTTAGATATTGTAATATGATGAATTAATACATTAGTATCAACAATTTACCATCTCAACGTTAAACAAAATTTAGATTCATTTAATAATCTTAAAATATTATCCTAAATCATCCTTTGTAACTCCTGAATTAAAAAAAATATTCTAAAAAGTTTCTTAGGATATATTGATAGCTTTCAGAAAGCAAACAAAACTACCCACTGACCAGAGTGTGTATAAGTGTGAAGGGATATGGTTGTAGTTCAACATACACTTAATGCACACTTGTTAATTATAGATGAGTATCATAGAGAAGGGAATACCTACACCAATCAGCTGCACTCCCTACAACTTAGGGAGCTTTAAATCTGTTGAGGATTCATAGAAACACATAGATTGCTAGCATTAAGTTGAAACGCACTGAGAACCATGTAAGGAAGGAGAGTTTGATTCATACAGTAAAGGTAGAATCATACAGCCCTCTTCGATTTCTCAGGAGTTGAGGAAGTCTGTTATAGACAGATGGCAATTCATTCATCCCAGACTTGTTGCGAAGAGGTGAGGCATATTTTCCCTGCTTTCATAAAGCATATCATGTAGTCATCTATTTCTTTTTCTTAATTGCAATAGCAATTACAACACATACAAACAGACACAGTGTTTTGGCAGCATAAAGTTGTCATCCAAAAAAGTTTTAGACTTTGAATTAAAGGATATAATAGTTTCTCCAGGGAAATGTTTCCGTACTTGAACATTCCTAGGACTGGCAGACACCTGAACTGAAATGCTCAGTCAGAGAGGAGTTTACATCTGATATTTCCAATCTATTTTAACTTTCATGTTTGAAACGTTGTCATGGGAAAGAAAATACTGATCGGGCATAGTATAGAAGAAAAACCTGGAGGAAATACAGTTGCATTGTGGGTTTTTCACTCTGTCTGTCTGTATGGAGATCAAGAAAGCCCAGAGTGAGTTGATTCTTTCATGTGGGGTTGTGTAGAGGAAGTAAGTAAACAAGTTTCAGCTTTCTCTGCAAAGCAGCATAATAGTACAATGGTTTTTGCAAAAGTATTTATTCAATGAACCATAATTGAGCTCCTATTATAATCTAGACACATGTCGGATAGATACCTATTAAGTACATGCACTTGCAACAAAGTGATAATACTAATAAATGGGAGATGGTTCTCTTTGTGTGAGGTCAATCAGGTGGCTGCCTTCTCTAACTTAGTACCTAAGCAGAGGCTTCAGAAGTGGCCCCGTGGAGCTCCTGGGTGGCTCTTCTGCATGTTTACCATGTGTTAATAGCTGGTATGACTCAGAATTGCCTTCTTCAGCATGCAGTGGTCTTTGCATGGCAAAACCTCCACTTTGGTAAGGAGACATGAAAGTGACAGTGGATAACTTTTTCTCTGACATAGGTAGGTAATTAATCAATTTATTATTAAGAGCAAATCCCAGGGTAGTTCAGAAGGCAGAGTTAAGAGAAACAAACAATCAAATGCTAGATGAGAGTCAAATTTGAGGATAATTCTATTTAAAAGGCAATGAGTATCTAGTTAATAATTATTAGGCAGTATCATAATATTTTCATTAGCTTATGTCAGTATATTTAAATCTTAATATGTTCAAGAACTACAATATATGAAATACAATTATAGTTACTAGCATAGTACTAGTACCAAGTATTAGTATGCCAGGGCACCAATAAATATTTCTGGATAAAAATTATGTAGGGCTGTGTCTGCCTAATATGATTATTTATTAAATGAGGAAGTAGAAATGTACAAAAAGAGGTTAATAGCTGGTTTTTATCCATTTTTTCTTTGGGCTCAACTGAAAGCTTTTAAATAATATAGTTGGTAATCAAAAGATGAATACAGGCTTGATTATTCAAACAATTAAGACTTTGTCAATCTTCTTCTAAAACACTCTGATGTGAGCATAAAATGGAATTTCACTTACAAAGATACATATAAATAGAATATGTTTATATGTGTAAAATATTACAGTATTTCAATCAGGGTACTATTTACATGAGTGTTTTGCTTTGTGAAAACTAATATGGCTATATGCTTATGATTTTTGTACTGTCTTACACACATACTAGAAAACGAGATTTTTTTTGAAAATATTATGGTGTTATTTGTTGTCTGTGATTATATTTTCCAGTTATTGTTGAATAAGGCAATATTGACTTCAATAAGTAAAAGTGTATTGACATAGACAATAAGCAGGTAGAAATCAATATATAAAGCCTGGCATATATGTGGAAAAAAAAGTTTTGATGAGAAGTCTTTGGAAGCTTTATAAAGAAGATTTTAATGCAGCAGGACTCTTTCATTATGTTATTCGTTTGCATATCTATCCCTGTAACTGTCCACCTTCTGATAATATTCATAGTCTTCAGTCAGTAGCTTCATCAGTGTGTTATGGAAAAGCAGGGGATATCACTAGACTGCTTGAAAGCAATAGTGTGATCTGGAAAATCATGCAAACTAACTTGTAATCTAGCACTAAATGTATGCAATATTATATATACTGACTCACATTTCTGGACTACAAAAATAAGAGTGATTCATCTACAAAAAAAAAGGGTGATTTCTAGAACCTCTACCATATACAAATATTCTATTATCGTGTTCTAAATATTCACTTTACTTATTGACCAAAACAATATTGAAGTTTTCTATGATCCTTTCTTTTTTGGTTACTACATGCAAACAGTGTATATTTTTCTAAAAAGTGAGTTCACAAAATGGGCTAATTTGTCACTTAATAATTGAGGAATTTCCCACCAATGACTCTCTTGTATATATGGGATATTTTGTGGAGTAATCTTAATCTGTGTTCAGTCTATTTTATTTTAGACTTTATTATAAATTGACCACTTTCTTTCTTGTTATCTGTTTAGATAAGGGCTTCTGCATTAATCAGTATTATATTTGAAAATTGACTCCAATAAAGTTTAAAGTTATCTTATTTCTGCTTTTCACATTATTTTCTTCCAAGGGTAAATGGATAATAATATAAATTTTAAACTAGCAAGAAAGCCACAGAAATGTAGAAACAGACAATGTTTACCATCAGTTTCTGGGTTATTTCATTTGAGATTTAGTCTTGGTAAGTACTTTCTTGAAAATTTTCATATTTTAAAGACCCATTACCCACATTCATGTGCACTTCTATTTATTTATTTTATTTTTAAACGTGGTTTTATTGGTGCATTGTAGTTTCACATTATAATGTAAATCATATTGGCACTGACATACATGCACACAGCCCTTGGTGCTCTCCCAGGGCCTCCCCACGCCCCCTTCCCAATACAGAGTACTGAGATTGACATTGGTATTTTAATATATGTACTCACAGTCAGTGGTAGTATTTTCATTAATGAACCTTAGTCTTCCCCCTCCTCTTCCTTAGACCACTTTCCTGGCTCCAGTGAGGTTTCTCCTCCATTTCTGGAGTTCCTCTGGCATCCCAATTACTCCCTAGAGTATGCACATTAGAGAAAACATATGCCTCTTCACTTTCTGTGACTGGCAAATCTCACTTAACATAATCTTCTCCAGGTCCTTCCATTTTCTTGTAAAAGACAGTATTTTATTCTTCTTTATTGCTGAGTAGTACATTTTTCTTTAGATAGATAAATTGTTATATATTCGTCAGAGCGTAGAATAAACCCAGTAAAAGATACATATTGTGATCCATCAAAAAAATGAGGAGGCAAGAAATAGTATGCTCTAATTTGCACTCCCACCAACAATGTATTAGGGTTTCCACTTCACCACACCCCCGCCAGCATTTGTTGTTGTCCGTGTTTTTTATGATTGTCATTCTGATTGGGGTTAGGTGAAATCTCAAGGTAGTTTTGATGTGCATCTCTCTGATTGCTAATGATGTAGAACATTTCCTCATACATTTATTGGCCATTTGTATTTCTTCTTTTGTGAAGTGTCTATTTAGATCCTTTGCCCATTTTTTAATTGGGTTATTTGTTTTCTTAGTTGTGATTTTCTTGAGTTCTCTTTCATATCCTAGATATTAGAGCTCTATCAGAAGAGGAGCTGGCAAATATTTTCTCCCACTCTGTGGGCTCTCTGTTGAGGTTCTTGATAGTTTCCTTTGCTGCAGAGAAGCTCTTCAGTGTAATGCAATCCCATATACTGAACTTCTTTTGATTTGCTTGTGCTTTTGGGGTCTTGTTGAGAAAGTTTTTACCTGTGCCTATGTGTTGAAGTGTTGGTGGTCCTATGCCCTCTTCAAGTAGCTGCAAGGTCTCTGGCCTAACTTCCAGGTCTTTGATCCACCTTGAGTTGACTCTTGTGCAGGGTGAGAAAGTGGGGTTTATTTTCATTTTCCTGTATATGGTTAGTCAGTTTTGCCAACACCATTTGTTAAAGAAGCTATCTTTTTTTCCAGTGTATATTTTTGGCTCCTTTGTCAAAAATCAATTGACTGTAAGCATGTAGGTCTGTTTCTGAGACTTCTAGTCTGCTCTATTGGTGTATGTGTCTGTTTTTGTGCCAATACCATGCTGTTTTTATTACTGTGGATTTGTAGTAGAGTTTGAAGTCAGGAATTGTGATACCTCCTGCATGGTTCTTGTTGCTAAGAACTACTTTGGCTATCCTGGGCTTTTTGTTTTTCCAGATGAATTTAAGGACTGATTTTTCTATGTGAAAAAGTGATTTTTCTATGTGAAGAGTGAACTTAGTAATTTCATGGGGATTGAATTTAATCTGTAGATCATTTTTGGGAGGATGTCCATTTTTATGACATTTATTCTGCCTATCTATGAGCACGGAAAATCTTTCCATCTTCCAAGGTCTTCAACAATTTCTTTTTTCAACTCTTTATAGTTTTCCTTATTGAGGTCTTTTACCTCTTTGGTTAGGTTTGCCCCTAAGTATTTTATTTTTGGGGGTGATATTGTGAGTGGAATTGTTTTCTGAATTTCTTTTTCAGTGGATTTATGGTTGGCATACAGGAAAGACTCTGATTTTTTAAGACTGATTTTGTATCCAGACACTTTGCTGAATTTGTTGATCAATTCTATAAGTTTTTTGGTTGACTTTGTTGGGTCTTCTAAGTATAGTATCATGTCATTTGCAAAAAGGGATAGTTTTAGTTCTTCTTTCCCTATTTTTACCCCTTTGATTAGTGCAACCACTTTGGAAAACAGTATGGAGGATCCTCAGATAAATGGGAATGAACCTACCATATGATCCAGCAATACCACTTCTGGGTATCTACCCAAAAGAATGGAAACCAAACAATCAGACCGACACATGTGTATCTATGTTTATAGCTGCACAATTCACAATTGCCAAACTATGGAAACAGCCAACATGTTTATCGACAGATGAATGGATTACAAAGCTATGGGATATGTACACAATGGACTATTACTCAGCCATAAAGAAGAACAAAATCATGTTGTTTGCAGAGAAATGGATGCAACTGGAAAACATTATGTTAAGAGAGATTAGTCAATCACAGGAGTTAAAAAGCGTATGTTATCCCTGATATGCAGATGCTAGGGAGAAGATGGGGCATAAGAGGGTCTCCAGATGAAAAAGGAGAAACCCTAGATGAGCAAAGAAATTGACTTAACTGAGGGAGATGGACGGGGGGAAGGGCGGGTCACCCTAATGCACATGATGTACTTTCACAAATATATCAAGGTTAATTACTAAACTGAACTTGAGAAGGAGGGAGGACGTGGGATAGGGGTGGGAATGGGGGAAGAGGTTAAATGATAAATGTGTGCATATAAGCCTTTATCAGCTTGTACCTAACAAAGATGTATGATTACAATGCACCAATTATTATAAAAAATTAAAAAAGAAACAGTATGTTCACTTTATAAAAAAAAATATATATATATACATATATATATGTATATATATATATAAACTTAGAGGAAAGAAAACTTTCCTGTTCCTACATAACAAACATATGAATATGGAAATAGGGATGTGTTAAGATGACATATTTTAATTAGGATGGTGTTTTCTAGTGATGCTAATGGGACTGAAGAAATTATTTTATTCTCCAAATAAAAAATAGGCAAATAAAACAAACAAAAATATATATTTTAAAGTTAAATTGGTCCTATGACATCAATATTGAATATTTAAAATAACCTTTTTTGAACAAGTGAAAAGAACATTAGATTCTTGGAATTATCTATTACTGGCTCTTAATTATTACTTAAAATTAATACTATGTTCATTTTTAATGAAAATGTCTATACTTTTTAACTCTATTTTTAATTAATAATCATTTGCCACTTCTTGGCATGATGGTTCTAGTTCTGATTACTGGTGAGGAGGGTGTGTGAAGAATAAAAAATATATGAGGAAAAATATTACTAGTAGACAGTCAAGGATGAGAAAGACAACAAGACTATATGAAATTAGAATCTATCTTAAGCTTCACTTGCATTCTTCTCCTCATTCTAAATTTCCCCATCAATAACATGTTTTACAATGTCTTAAACACTACACTTCTCAGTCTTGAGTTGTTGAATAATTGAATGGATGTTAAGTTCTAGATTCTTGTGATGGTTGAAAAAGCAATTAAAAATACATTTGATGTGTTAGTATATCTCTACCTACTAAAATAATATAAGAGATGAAAGGGAGGCAAGAAGGAAGAAAGAATAAAGATGTCATCTAAATTACCTCAGTTGACTGGGATCTTATCTGATAGTGCCTGAGACTCTTTCTTATGTAAAAAAAAAAAAGTTGGAATTATTCTGAATACTTGGACTTTAATAAATACACATTCGTTCCATTTGTTAAGTTCTAATTGTGCTATGACCTGAGAAAGAAAACATATTCTTGGCCCTCGAGGCATCCATGCACTACTGGGATGTAAATATACAAAAATAAAAGGTTTATGTTAAAGGATAACAAGTTCTATGATTGAGGGAATAGGAATATTCTGCAAAAAAAAAACCCCAAAACCTGGGTACAGTGGAATACACCTGTAATCTCAGTACTTGGAAGAATAAGGTAAGAGGATTTCAGGTTTTATGCCACCCTCAGTAATTTAACAAGATCCTCAACAACTTAGACTCTGTTTTGAAATAAAACAGCCCAGGGTATAGCTCAGAGTAATTCACCTGGGTTCAAGCCTCAGTACCAAAAAAAAAAAAAAAAAAGATTTATGAAAAATATTGAACAAATTTTTCCTTAGTACATAAGAAATCCTTCAAGGTGTTCTGAAAGATATGGTATCTTGGAAAGAGGTGACTGGCTTGACAAAGTCAAGGGGAACTGGATTCTAGAGAAAAAGTGCTTTGCATCCAAATATACAAGTACAGAATACAAATTATGACCCCTGTAGGCTGCTCGCATGGTTTGGATTAAAATTAAGAGATGTATGTGAATTGGGAAATGATGAGAAAGTTGGATTATTGGGGAAACAGAGGTTTCATATCAATTGTAAAATGTTTATTGCCAAGATACATCATTGGGCTTATCTTGATGTGACTGGAGAACCAGTAAAGTACTGGAAACAGGAAATGGCATTATAAGATTTCTATTTTAAAGAATACACTTTGTTGACAGTGAGTTGTGATATTAGGATGTGTTTATGTGGTGTGTGTGTGTGTGTGTGTGATGGTGGTTGTGGGGTAGGAAGAATAAACTTACAAAATCTAAAAGGAGATCAACTAATAACCTTAGCTGTTCTACCGATCATGAGTTGGGTCTCTGCTTTCCCAAACTTCTCTATCTCCAAGGTATAATTATTTCAAGTAGAAGTCCAGATTCCACATACAGAACTCCCCTTAATCACTGTTACTTTTCCTGTGGGATCATCATTGAGAATAGGAACAATCAGGTACTCTGAGTATGCATTTAACATACACTTTTGTTTATTTCTATGAATACAGGGCCTGATGGGAAGACAAATATGAATTAGACACTCAAGTAATATTGTCCAAAGGAAAAATATTGTCACATCAAGTGGCTGATAGTCATATAAATGTAGCTATAATTCATTATGTGATTATTTCCGCAGATAAATATAGAAACAAAAGTAGGAATTGCATGCATGGTCATGTTTTCCAATTAGTTGCCAGGGTTAGAATTATTCAAATTCTTCCTTAGGACACTCTTTCTATGTTGTGAGATCAGGTGTCATGAGTGGTGGCATATGTAAAGGTGACACTCCTGAAGAAGGACAAATTGAAGACCCTACGGACCAGATTCAGTGTTTGTGATCCATAAAGGTGTCCAGCTAGAAAACATAAAAGAACAGATCGAATGTTTTAGGCAGATACTAGTATCCACACAGTACAACACACAGAGGTAACACAGTAACATAAGTCCAGTATTTACCATCATCTAGCCTCTTGTTACGAGCTTTCTCTGTGATGAGCCACATCCAAGATCCATCTTCCACGATCCCACTTCTCCTGCCCTCATCACATTTGCACCTGGGTTTCAACGGAAGATAGATTTGGTTTTATGCAACTAAATTGTTTGAACATTTAGAGAAAAATGATGAAATCCATTTGGAAGGGGTCATCAAAGTGAACGTTTTATTAGATATTTAGATCTTAAGCCAGAAGTCAGGAGAGATGTCAACTGAAGGCAGACTTGAGAATTTTTTTTTTAATTGGAGGTAGTTAAAATCATGGGGGCAAATGAATTCCTACCAGTGTATAGATTGCAGAGCAGAGAGAGAACTAACTTTCCCAATCCATCTCTTCCTATATCTAGGGTACATTTTAATGTGCAGCTATCAACACAAAAGGATGGGTCCATGTTCATTCAAAAAGTTATCATGACTGTTTCAGTATTCCACATTAATGTGGGGGGAGCCAATGACTACTAACTCTCCACCAAAATCCAAAATGCATGACTTCCTTAGACTAACTTATCAGTTGAGAGCTGGTGAGGCCCAGGGAAAAGGGGCAATTACCCAAATTCACGGAGGCTGACTAGTCCCGTGACAATTTAGTTTAGGCAATGCTCTAAGTAAAATAGAAATGACATTATTGAAGCTATGTTCTTGATTTTCCAGGATAAACTTGAAGCCCTTAATGGACTAAATTATTCAGATAAGCACAGATACAACTACAAAATTTACAAGCCTGTTCTAAAGTGGGCCTCACTCAGAACCCTTAATAACTCATAATGGGAAATGTTTTGAATTTACACTTGACAATGGCCATTGTGCCTAATGAAGCATGCATTACAGTATAATTTTATAGCATTGTTCATACAAGAAAGGATCACAACCGATTATGGTTGTATTGCAAATACCATTCTGCTCAGTAAGCTATAGCTCAGTGCATCTGCGGGTGTGTAGAGAATGGGCCCAGGTGGCCAAGAATATGCAACCATTTTAATGCAACCATTATGAGAAGGTTGAGAAAGGAAAGCAAATAATGTGTTCATATGTCTCTTAAACAGTTCCCAAGTATTGCAGCTTTTGGGGATAAATTTTTCATTTTCATTTCCATTTTTTTTCTTTCAGGAATTCTGTTTTAAAATTATTTTATTGGGCCAGGCATGGTGGTGAACAATGCTTATAATTACAGTACTAGCGAGGCTGAGATTGGAGGATTCAGGTTTGCAGCCAGCCTCAGTTACTTAGTGAGGCTCCCCGCAACTCAATGAGACTCTGTTTCAAAATAAAGAATAAAAAATAGGGCTAGGGGTGTAGCTTGGAGGTAGAATGTTCTTGGGTTTAATCCCCAGTACCAGGGGAAAAGAAATTATTTTATTGGTGCATTGCAATTATATATGATAATGAGCTTCAAAATGTTAAAAACATACATGTACACAAACCATTTGTGCATTTACTTTAAACCCCACCTCACTCTCACCTTCTCCCTGCTCACATAAGTTAGTGAGATCATGAAAGTATTATTTGAACTGTTCTCTTCCAAGGTATTATGTAAGCAGGGTAGAGTAAAAGCCCATTAATTAGAAATTTGCAATCATAGTGGTTATAGAAAGCATACAGGATTTTCTTTCTGTTTGGAATAGTTTTCTTTGCTGAGGACAAATTTAATAAAGACATGTATTTGCACATCTTTTTAATCTGTGCATATAAAACCATTAGTTAATGTTCAGGCACTTTGAAATGCTAGAACAGTCACTTATTGATATGAAAATGTTCATGTCTAAAAATTATCTCATATTGTCTTAGCACTCTCCCAACTATAATCTAAAACACTGACCATGAAACTTAGAGAAAGGAGACTATTTTCTCACAGCTTCCTTGGAAGCTCTGGCTTCAGTTTATGTGATGCCGGGGACCATGGATCTCAGGGCATGGCAGAGGGAAGCAGGGAGAAGGTGAGCACAAGGCTTTCCTCCTCGTGTCATGGAGGCTAAAAACAGGACAGAGAAACAACAGGAGGAATAATCACATATAATCCCTAAACACTCCAGCCCCAGGGAGCTACTTTCTCCAAATATATCCTACCAGCTCAGGCCACCACCAAGATAAATCCATTACTGAGATTACAATTCTTAGGACTTAACTATACCAACCCTGAATACTAATAAGTGAGCTCTTTAGAAGACATCCTATATCTTACTATAATACATTCTATTAATTCTATTAGTAACTATACAGTAAGCTTTAGAAAAATGCAAAGGAAATCTTATTTATGTCCTTGGTCACTAAGCATTTATTGAATATTAACTGCATACAGGGACAACCATCTTACTTTGAAAAATGATCTTATTGGGAGAATATCTCTTGATGATGATTTATTAATTTTTATTATATATATATGTATTTTTTTTGATATTGCTGGATCATATGGTAGATTCATTCCCATTCATCTGAGGAACCTCCATACTGTTTTCCAAAGTGATTGCACTAATCTGCAATCCCACCAACAATGTATTAGAGTTCCCACTTCTCCACACCCTCGCCAGCATTTGTTATTGTTTGTGTTCTTGATGGTTGCCTTTCTGATTGGAGTTAGGTGAAGTCTCAAGGTAGTTTTGATTTGCAACTCTCTGATTGCTAATGCTTTTGAACATTTCCTCATATACTTATTGACCATTTGTATTTCTTCTTTTGTGAAGTGTCTATTTAGATTCTTTGCCCATTTTTTTTTAATTTTCATTTTTATTCATAAATTGTAAGCATACATCTTTGCTATATTGACAACCACTTAGAGGGAAGATTGAAAGTGATTTACAAGAGTTACATTCAAATCAGATTGGAATTTAATTTTTATTTTCACACCAATGTATGAATGGTTGATTTGGAGATAAATCAATCTAGTTACAGAATAATTTTTTAAATGCATGCATTTGTATATACCTATATATAATATCTCTATATTGGCCTGGTTATCAAAATTGTAGTGTGCATGAAAATTTTTGACTCTGCTATAGCTTTCTTGAATGCAAGAGCAAACATTTTGGAGAATTTCAGGCACTAAGCTAACTAATGGTTTGAATTGACTGGAATGTTAAGATGAAATTTTTTTCTGGGAGTCCACAAATTGCACCATTCTTTAAATTTCCCAATTCTGTCATATTCAAAGCTTGCCTGGCTATAGACACTATTGACCAGAACAAAATAAGCAACAAGCTATCCCTATATTGATAGAATATACTACCCAGTTCCCCAGACCATAGAATAAAGATTCCCAGCTCCTAAGTAGCAACAGAGATCTGAGCTCTAACTAGATTCATTGAGCTCTCATTGATGAATTTATTATTCTAAGATTCATAAGCAAATAGAATTTTGTGTGAGTTAATTAGACCAATGTCTTTGTGTAAGGTTATACTATATGAAAATATTCATGTTTAGTGTAAAATATTTTTAATATGTTTTCACTTTGCCTGACATGGTCTTGTATGTCTTTGGATGTATAAGGGAATTTTCTATTGAGAATGAATGGGAGCATCAGCTTGACAATTTGCCACATAAAATTTCTATGAGGCACTGCTTGTCTTTATAGTCTTTGAAAGAAAGTTATCATATTTGTGCATATATTGGATTCAACATTGGCTAGATCATTGACCTTATCATCCATTCCCACCATATGCTTGGTGAAGGAAGTTGAAATAACACATACATGTAAACATTGTTGAACATTACAAGTGGCCTCTACTTTTTGGTGAAAAAATTGTCTATATCAAAGAAACAAAGTCTTCAAAAAAAGAAACCCTAATTTCTATCTAGAGTTGTACCATAACTCTGACTTTCATACTCTGCAAAAATTAAGAGAAAGCATTGTTCAAAACTCAGCTTCCAGCTGGGTGTGATGGTGCAAGCTTGTAATCCCAGCAATCGGGAGGCTGAGACCAGAGGATCTGGGTTTGCCACCAGCCTCAGCTACCTAGTGAGACACTCCACAACTTAGTGAGACCTTGTTCCAAAATAAATAATAAAAAATAGGGCTGGTGGTATAGCTCAGAGGTAGAATGCCCCTGAGTTCAATCCCCAGTACTGCCAAAAAAACCCCAAAAAACAAACAAACAAAAAGCTCAGCTTCCTTAATTGGTATTCTGAGGTCTGAAACATCATATATATATATATATATATATATATA
The DNA here is from genome assembly GCA_004027655.1 of Graphiurus murinus. Classification (NCBI taxonomy): domain Eukaryota; kingdom Metazoa; phylum Chordata; class Mammalia; order Rodentia; family Gliridae; genus Graphiurus; species Graphiurus murinus. The sequence goes on along the minus strand of PVLC010001114.1, from coordinate 15,090 downwards.
TATATATATATATATATATATATATATAAAGAAAGAAAGTCTCAAAGACTCTGTCACTTTCTGCTAAGTCAGACACACCCTAGCATTTGTCTCTCTTCCTACTCAGCCTAATCTACATAATCCATTTATGCTGCTTCTATTTTTCCTATTCCTTTTCCAGTCCTTCTAAAAGAACTGTTGATCTTTGAGATCTTATCAAGTTAAAAATAACTACTTGTAAAATTCCTGGATCAAATGATGTTCTACATGATTTGAATTAAGTTCAATCAAAAGCCAAGTGAAAGACTACAGTTAAATGTTTTCCTATACCTTTGGAAAGTTGGTGGAGAATTGAAGATTTTGTTAGACCATCATTTTCCTCAGTTGCAAATCTACACAAAGTAGTTTGTTTAATTACTTAAACAAATTTGCCCCTTACATGGAAAAAAATTTCAAAAAGTAATAGGTTAAAAATGGTATAGCATAGTCGGGCATGGTGGCGCATGCTTGTAATCCCAGCATTGGGGAGGCTGAGACAGGAGGATATGGGTTCGTGGCCACCCTCAGCTACCTAGTGAGGCACTCCACGACTTAGTGAGACCTTTTTCAAAATAAAAGAATAAAAAATAGGACTGGGAGTGTAGCTCAGAGGTAGAATGTCCCTGAGTTCAATCCCCAGTACCACACACATTCACACACACAAAAATGGTATAGCATTAGCCAAAAAATTGTCACCTCAGTAACCACTTAATGCAACACTAAGTAAGTCTGAATTTTCTTTCAGCACTCCATTCTAATGCAGTTCATATTCAGGTATCTTCCTAGGCTGTGGAAGCATTGGCTCCCTTCTTTCTATAATAATCTTTATAGCCATGGAATAGTTAAACAGAGAACATATGCACTGCTATTGTCAAGAAGAATGCTTAATATTATGCAGAGAGCATACGTTTGCCATAGCTGCTTACCAAGGCAGAATCTCTTGTTGCATTCAACCCTAATCCTAAAGATGTTCTTTTTGCCAAATTAGGGAAGAATAAATGCCCTCTTTTCAATACCACAATAAAATCAGCAGACACAGCTGGCCAGGGAAGGAGAAAAAGTGCTGGACAACTTTAAAAATCTGGAAGAATACCAACCCAGAGACAATTCTTTCAGTGACATTGGAATTAAAGTTCTCACATATTCTTGGAGAAAGAAAACGAAAAGATCATTTCTGCACTGTTTGGAATATAATTATACTATTAGCATTAAGTTAAATGCATAGTAATAGCCTGTTTGGTGATTATTCTGTAGTGTGGAAACAGCCATTCTCAAGTTGCATTGAGTCTTTTAACATCTAACTTCAAGTTCAAAATCCATAAATTAATTTTGTGATATATAATTTTGCACATAACATAACATCTAAAAAAACTAGGGTACCCAGTTTAAGAAGAATTCTTAGTTCTGTCTATTCCATTTCTTACTGGATATATGAAAGAATGCATATGCATATCACTTTACATCATTTACTATTGAATAATGATTATAAAGTAACTTTCATATTAGAGTAAGGATTCATAGAAGTGGTAGCTATATAATATACTTTTATATGTTTTTTTTTTTTTTTTTTTTTTTTTTTTTTTTTTTTTTTTTTTTTTTTTTTTTTTTTTTTTTTTTTTTTTTTTTTTTTTTTTTTTTTTAGTACTGGGGATTGAACTCAGGGGCGTTCTACCTTCGAGCTATATCCCCAGCCCTATTTTTTATTCTTTATTTTGAAACCGGGTCTCACTAAGTTGCGGAGTGCCTCACTAGGTAGCTGAGGCTGGCCGCGAACCCAGATCCTCTGATCTCAGCCTCCCAAATGCTGGGATTACAAGCATGCGCCAACACGCGCGGCTTTACTTTTATATGTGTAAGGAAGAAAACTTCTCACAAATAAAACCAAGCATATAAGTCACAACCTTGACTCTAGTTGACTCTTATAAATATGGATACACTAGTTAGATCACTGAGTCACATCGTTAGTATTTGGGTTTCATACATATTTTTTCTATGGATAAAAATTCTAAAGTGAAATCTAAGGGTTAATATTTCTCTAGGTTTTTTTTTTCTTTCATTTTTTTAAAAAAGTCTATCTGTACTAAATAAAATAATTAAACTAAGTTATAGAAAGAAGCCAGTACTGGTCTTAAGGACCATACCATTCCTTTATTTTGGTTTCAGGAGACTCTTCATTCCTTTAAGTTAGTTTGAGATTTGTTTCTTTTACCTGTGACCATAAGATGCTCAAATAACATGAGAACTGTGTGGGAGAAGCAAGGGAGTAATTGGAATTAGAGAGTTTGTAAATATATCTGCTTAAAAACCTGTCTGAAAAATCAGTGAGAATCCTCAAAAATCTAACATCAGGAACCACATTTAAGCAGGCTTTATGAAAATTAGGAAGATAACTGAAATATCACCTTCTCTGGGGTGGGAGTCTAATTCCTGTGTTTCCTTCTGCCTATTTAATCTAATTTCCTTGTCTACCAATTTGATTTTGCTTACTCTTTATGATCCCTACTTTACTGAGTTATTGGGTGACATGTATCCTTACTAAGGCCCCAAATCACCTCTTTCATAACTGGCATAATAAGAATTACAATAACAGCTGTAGATATCTCAGAACATTTTCCTGCCATCCTATACAGTTTGAACACAGCAAGGCAACTGAGGCTCAATCAGTCATGCAAACTCATCAGAGATATTAAGCTAGCTGCTACCATTTTATTATAAAACAAAATAAGACACCAAATCCCTACACTACTTGTTTTAGAATAAAAGTGTGAGAATTAAAATGTATATGTAATAGTGAGAAATAAGGATACAACTTCAAGGTCAGAGATACAAAGAAGTACTCATAATAATGTATAAAATGTTCTACCAGGTCACATATTTCGTCTACTCAACTCATAATATCAGATTTATCTCTCTTCATGAGTGCAAAAGCCTACACCAGGAATATTTTTCAAATATTCCAAACACGCTCATTGTTGATCATTGATCAATATTTACAAACTCTTATCAAGTGTACTTTTATTTTTAGTCCACACAGCCCACAAACTAATAAGGTTCCTATTTATTGTCTCATGTGTAAATTGTTATTTACCTCTTCATGTCCTGACAGGTGCTTTGTTGAGCTTTAAGTGGCACTCTGGGGAGCCACACCACAGAATCTAATGAAGAAAGATGAGTGCAAGGGGAAAGCCACAGTAAACACCTCTCTCTCTCTCTACATATATAGATATAGTTGGTGCATTAGAGTCTATGTACACAAGGGAAAGGCCAAGGTAAACACCTCTCTCTTTTTCTACATTTATAGATATAGTTAGTGCATTATAGTCTATGTACACAAGGGAAAGGCCAAGGTAAACACCTCTCTCTCTCTCTCTACATATACAGATTTAGTTGGTGCATTAGAGTCTATGTACACAAGGGGAAGGCCAAGGTAAACACATTTGTATATGTAATTGGTGCATTGTAGTCTCAAATCATAATGTAGTTCAAATTTATAGTGACATACATACATATAGCACTTGGTGAGCTTCTACTCAGCTCTATCTCCAATGCCTCCCCTTCCCCATACATGATATTGAGATTGACATTGGTCATTTCACTTATGTGGATAATATCAGTGGAAATGTTTCCTTCATTAATTATTTCCCTTACAACGAACCTCCACACATCCCCTCCATTACTCCACTAGAGGTCCTTCTCCATTATCTGAAGTTTCTCTGGTATTCCAATTACTCTCTAACCTCCACATATGAGAGAAAACATAAGACTCTTCACTTTCTGTGACTGGCTCATTTCACTTAACCTAATATTCTGCAGGTCCACCCATTTTCCTGCAAATGATGTAATTTTGCTCTTCTTTATTGCTGAGTAGAATTGCATTGTGTGGATGCCCTATATTTTTGTAATCCATCCGTCTATTGATGGATGACTAGGTTGGTTGCATGTTTGGTTACTGTGAGTTGTCCATGCTATTGAGGGACTTAAAAGCAGTCATTTCTATGTCTCTTATCCATCAATAGCAACCAAGAAGCTCTGTGGCAATTTCAACTACTGATAGTATCACTGGGACAAGTATTGCGTCTGTCTCCTCACTTGGCAGCTGTAGAGTTCTTATAGCACAATTTGATCTACTGCATAATTAGAGATTCCTTTAATCTGGAACCATCATGCCTCGTCTCCTAGTCCCCCAAAGTATCTGTGAGCTACGTGGTCTGTGTCATAACTCTCTTATTCAGAGTTACTTTCTCTTTCCTTGAAACTAATAATGCTGATGATTATTTGTGCATCTGAGCCAAGGGTTGGTAAACTTGCAAAAGGCTAGAAAGTGAAATTTTTAGAATTTGCAGGCCACAGGTTGGCATGCTTTTTGTTGTTATTCTTTTTTTTCTTTCCAATTATTAGCTTGTTGGCTTTATATAAGTCATTTATAATGTGCAAATCCTTCTTCCAAGCTTTTAGTGTGACTCTTTCTTACCTCAATCTCTCAGTTACCTAATTCCAGCATGCAAAGAAATGTATTTGGTGCTATTAATCTTTCAGACTCAAGCTGTCCCTAAAGATAGCTTTACAATGTGCTCTTGTAGCCAGTTGACCTTCCCCTAAAAGAAACAGGGGAAGACGTCTAAAGCCAGAAATCACTGAATTTTTTTTCTGGATTTTGCAAGCCTGACTACCACTAATACTCCAAGTCAAACCTGCTCCAGGAATCACAGGACCTAAGTGATCCCAAGGATATGACTGTGGTTGCAGCATGCTTATTATTCATTTTACTACCAAGAAACCAAGCTCAAATGATCTCTTGAGAATGTATTTTAATTTTACTTAAGTGGATATGAAAGCAAGCTACATCAACCTCAGGAAGGATATAGAGCTGTAGTACAGACTCTACACAAGACAAAAGAAGTCATGTATGCCACCTCAATAGAAATAATAGATGCATAAGCATAATCAAATAAATAGAAATGCAAATACACAAGCAAAATACAAGAAGGTTTCAGATTGCTAGGCTAGCCTCTAGATTTATTTCATTAATCTTTCTGTCACTTCAACTCCTAGCCTATGTTGTCTCAATCTCCTGCCATCACCCATTAATTAGTCTGTTTGGGGCTTGGAGCAAGGGGGCACAACATAGCTGTTCTTCCTTTACTGTGGACATAGTGGGCAAGTGGACATGGTTAGCCATATCTATTGGAATAAGGACATTGAGAAGAAGACTACACCAAGGAATAGTGTGATGATTTATGTGTATGTTATTAAAATACAATTTTCTTATTGATTTCACAGTGTTTTATTAACTACATTTTTTCATTGACTTACTGCTGCCTAAGTGCAACAGAAAATATCTAGACATGGTCTTTGGCCTGATTTTTTAATTCGTAGGATTTCAAACCATGTGCCCATTTCATTGGCAGAGGTCCAATGAAGTCCAGGTAGGCCATTGTGGGAAAGTGTGCTCCTTTAAATAGCAAATGGTGCAACTGGTTAACTTACTGGCACTAAATTTAGTTGTACTTTTGTATTGCAAATTATCTCTCTTATGTTTGTTAAGTGACTAGAGAAAAAATAAAGTTAACCAAGAGCCACAAAAGAATCATGGTTGAATATTTTCTATGAGACTCTATAAGTTGTCTCTGGTCTTTTGGTCCTGAAAAATAAAACATGCTTAAGCGTTTTATTCCCCTAAACAGTAGTTTTATTTCATATACAAGTCTATGCCATCTCTGGTCAGCATTACTGTTGAATTACAGAATCATTTGTTCCCAGGTATTTACAAATTGGACACAGTGAAAGTCTTTAATTATCAGTTCAATCATTTGTATTTGATTATTATATTTTCCCTGAATAAAACTTGATTTAATTAAGTCTTAGTAATTTAACAGGAATTCTGGCACTTTTCACATTTATAATTTAGACTACCAACAGTTTTACAACATTATGTGGTCCATGAAAACATGTAATAATGCCTGGCAGGTTTCAAGAGAATCTTCATGGTTTGTTCAGTAATATTAAAATCATGAAAAGAATGAATTGGTAAAATTATTCTTTCCACTTGGATATCAAAGTTTAAATCTGATACTCTGTATCTAGATATACTGGGAATTATTAAAATATCTTACAAACATAAATTTAGTTTAGTCACATCATAAAGTTTTAATTTAAGGGGAAGAATATAAAAGTAGGTCTTTTAATATTTGAAGCATTTGCAGTGAAGCATTAAAAAACGTATCTTCCCAGGTTCAAATCCCAACTTTTCAACTTAATCGCTACACAGTGTGGGGAAAGGGACTAAAACCCTGTGGATGACTTCACATGGAGTCAATTTTGTTTATTAATCTGAAGAGAGCATGTGTCCTTTCACTAGTGGTTAAGTGAGAGCAAAGCATTTATTAGGATCAATTTTTGAATTATTAAGCAGTGGTCTTTGGCTTGGGGTTTACCATTTGCTATATCAATGACTGCATTAGTCAGCTGGGATGACATAGCAGAACACCCAAATACCAGTGGCTTACACAACACAAATTCATTGTCTCAGAGCTCTAGAGGTTGGAAGTCTCAGTTCAAGATGTTACCAGGTTTGATTTCTCCTGCATGTCTCTCTTGGCATGGAGATGATCATATTCTTTTGGTCTTTACTTTTCCTTTTTTTCAGGGCATATGTATTTTTGAGGCCTCTCTCTCTCTCCTTCGAATGACCAGTCACACTCTCAGATCTCAATCTTTATGACCTCATCTGACCTGATTATCACCTTAGTGGCCTATCTCTAAAAACAGTCACATTGGGGGTTAGAGCTTCAACACATGCATTTCAGAACACATTTCATTCATAATAGGGACCTTGACCAAGTTTCTGAACTTCTCTAAGCTGTGGATATTTCATCTTAATAAGGGAATAAAGTTATTCGTGGCATAAAATTAAAAAAAAAACCAAGTCAAAGGGAGAGGAAAAAAGTCCTGTCTACAGGTGGCCTCTCTGCCTGGTCAAAATTTTAATTCAGGGCCACTGTATGATAACCCAGACTGGTTGAATTCCCCCAGACAGTAGTTTTATTTCATATGAACAAATCTATGCCATCTCTGGTCAGCATTACTGTTGAATTACAGAAAGCATTACTGTTGAAAGATAGACTGACTTTTTCCATTGGTACCTTCCTCTGGACTTATGAATTGTCGTGAAGAAGATGCTTTGTAGGACAAGAGAAGAAATGATTTGGAATAAACCTTTACGATTCTAACAGAGTAAAATCTCTGTTGTGATTATACGAAGCAGTTCCCTTGAATTTACCAACCTTTGGAGTTGGAAATGTGAAAGAAAAATTATATGAGATTATATGTCAAACCAACAATAATGTCTTGCATCATAACTTTTTTTCAAAAGGGCAATATTTACTATGCAATAGTAAATATCTTCTTTGGGCATTTTTAAACTAAGAATAAAAAATGTATGATGACGCTTTAAAATATCTGGGAGGACACCCATTTTAATTTTTTTAAATAAAAATTTTACCTTCATCTTTAAAATCTACTAAATGAATATAATTATGATTATTATTTTATATACAGCATAACAAAAAATAGTAGATTTTACAGAAGTTGAGAGTTGAATGGTGTGGCATTTCACTAGGCTGAGGAGTACTTGGGAGAGTCATATGAGGAGAGGCTGATATGTTGGGGCTAAGCTATAGCCGGGTATGAGAAAGACATTTTGTATGCCATTGCACAGAAAAATCACTATGAATAACAATAATATAATGCATATTTCAAAAAGCTGAAAGAAAGGATTTTAAATGTCTTCATTATGGAAAATGATAAATGTTTGAGGAGGTAGATATGTTTACTCTGCTTTAAACAAAATCACACAACGTACATGTGTACTGAAACATCACTTTTTTATGTTTTTATGTATCTGCTAAGAATACATTTAAGCTGAAAAAGGAAATGGAAAAAGAGATACAGGTTTTGTTCCAAAATACTGAGTCAAGAAAATTAAAAAGGTTTTATGGCAATTAAAAAAAATGAACAATTTCTTCAAGTAGCACACATTTAAATATCTTTTTTCTAAACAAACTAAATTTTCCAAACCACAACCTACTCATAATTTAATTCATATCTAATTTTATTCTTGAAAGTTTTTATTAATCACCTTATTATCTTTTCTATGAAAATAGTTATATTAGCCACATGCATGTATATGCCTGTAATAAACATCTATGTATATTACATATACATATGGGAGAAATAATGTTTAAAATTTTCTTACAATACCTGTAAATCTTTTTAAAAAAATCTTCTTGATTTTATTATTCATCCAAGATTGATCAAATCAACACAATTTAACATTTTCATAAAATAAGTATTAAACACTTAAGGTAACATTTTGATGGAAATGCTTTTCTGAATGAGAATAATTATTTTTCCCTAAATAGTCCTTGTGTCTCTTGAATGTTTGATCCTCACATTAGAAAATGTTGATTATTAATTGTATTTCTATTTCACATTATTTTTTAGACTTTCATTGATTCGTTATAGTCTCATTTCATAATAGAGTTCACAGTGATAGTGACATACTTGCACACAGCACCTGGTGACCTTTCCCTCTACCCCTTAGCACTCTCTCCCTTCCTCAGACAGGATATTGAGATTGACATTGCTATTCTCACATATGTACATACTATCAATGGAAGTGATTCCTTCCTTGGTTTTCTTTCTCTCCCTACCCCTTCCCTGGCTCCCCTGGAGTTTCTCCTCCATTACTCTTTAGCTTCTGCATATGAAAGAAAACATATGACCCTGTGATTGGCTAATCTCACTTCACATAAAGTTCTCCAGGTCCATCCATTTTTCTGCAAATGACACAATTTTGTTCTTCTTTATTGATGAGTAGAATTTCATTGTGTGTATATCTTATAATTTTGTAATCCATTCATCTGTTGATGGACACCTAGGTTGGTTCCATAATTTTGCTATTGTGAACTGTGCTACTATAAATGTGGATATGCATATATTATTATAATAATCTGGTTTTAGTCCCTTTGCAAAGAAATTCAAGACTAGTATAGCTGGATTATATGGTGGATCCATTCCCAATTTTCTGAGGGATCTCCACATTGGCCTCCATAATGGCTGTACTTATTTGCAATCTGTTAACAGTGTAGAAGAGCTCCTATTTCCCCACATCCTCACCAGCATTTATTATTGTTTGACTTTTTGAGATGACATTAAACAAAAGTTTCTGCCCATCAGAGGATATTTTCAAGAGTCTAAAGAGAGAACCTAAAGAATGGGATAAAATATTTGTCAGCTATTCCTCTGATAAAGGACTAATACTTAGAATATACAAAGTACTTAAAAAACTTAACACTAAAAAAGAATCAAGAAATGGGCAACTGAACTAAATAGATACTTCACAAAAGAAGAAATACAAATGGCCAGTAAATACATGAAAAAATGTTCAACATCATTAGCAATCAGGGAGATATAAATCAAAACTACACTGAGATTCTATTCCACATTTTTAGAAGTAAAAACAATACAAAGTTTGTTCAAATAAATGTATTACTAAATTTGTTATTAATTGTGAGCAAAATATAACTGTCAGGCATCAAAATTTGCTTTTGAGTTGGGTTTGTTGGAGTATACCTTTAATTCCAGTACTTGGGAGGCTGAGACAAGAGGATCACAGGTTCAAGACCAGACTCAGCAACTTAAGGAAGCCCTCAGTAATTTAGTCAAAATCTGTTTCAAAATGAAAAATAGAATAAGACTGGAGGTGTAGCTCAGAGGGAGAACACTCCTAGGTGCAATCCCCAGTTACAAACACACACAAAAATTATTTTATTAATCTATTAGCTGGAAACACTATTTGATCCCCCATTTTTATTGAAAACACTTGACAAAAAAGATATTTTCCAAGAATTTATTTATTTTCTTAATTTCTATAAGGTATGAAAATGTTTTATTAGAGCTGATTGCTTGTTATATTCATTATACCTTTACTTAGAGGAATCTCATCCTACTAAACATGTGTACTCAGAAATTTTGGGGAACATCAACAGCTATTTTCTTTAATGTCAATTTGTCAAAGCAATGGTGTTGATAATGTATGTTTTTCTGCTTACAGTATTTAAGTGTAGTTTCACTGAAATATTTGACCTGTACCTGTATATTCAGACAAGATGTTGATAAAAAGGAACGTCTCTCTATTTTCACTGGAAAAGTGATCAAAATGCATACTGATTGCCAAGGAGCAGACTGATATTTCTAAGCAGTTTTTCAAAAACTTTCAGATACTTGGAATCTGCAATATATAACAATTTAAAAAATAAGATTCTCATAAATTTGTCTCTTGAATGAAATATGCTACCACTGTCTTTATTATATTTTACCAATACTCTATTTAGTTGGATTTTTACATACTCTTCTAGTGGAATCATACCACTCCTTTTTTGAATGCTTATGGGAATTTTTCAGTATTGTATGCTTTGCCAAAAATACAATATATATGAACTCATAGTATTGCTGTTTGTGAAAAAAATTATTTATAATGTCATTTTTCACTAGTAACAGAAATATTTATAAAACAGGAAAGATACCAGACTTATTGTGGATTTGTGGTATCTTGATTAATGGAGAATTCCTCAACACTTACATTTGAACTGTTTGGAAACCAGAGACTTGTACACTCCAAGGTAATGCATGTGAGTAACTCTTGAGACAAGAAGAGTTATATTTTTATAAGGAGGAAGAAGAAGGACTATTGTGAAACAAAAAAAAAAAAAAAAAAAAAAAACAGGATAGAAGAAGCAGCTAGACACCGCAAACACAGGTGTGTTCTCAATTTTAGGGTTAAGAAAGAAAAAAAAAACTGAAAATTAATGATCTGAAAGGAACAGTCTCAAAATTATCTGTGCCCACACACCACTTGGAAACTTTTAATGTATCCCTGAGGATATGCATACCACATTTTGCAGATCATAGCTTTAATATGGCTATAAATGAGCAACAGTGGAAAATGCATGGGTTTTACAGTCAGTCTGACTTCTTTTTGAACTCTGGATATGAAATTTACTACCCTTGTTGACTCCTTAATCTATCTAAATTTCAGTTATTTAGTTTTTAATCTATGAATAAAAGAGACATCAATACATAGGGTTATAAATATTTTGTGCAATAATAGCTAAATTCCTATATATGGTAGGAAATTAGTTTTCAAAGATTTTTAGACCCATCTCCTCCTATATGAAACTTGTTTTTCATTAGAAATTATTTTCTCCAGAATTAGTCATATACCCAACAAAACAAAGAAGATCTTAATTACTTCAATTCACGAGTAATTTCATTTATATAAAGAAGTATTTATCGAATTTCTACTATTGATCTGCATTGGTTTTATGGCTTAGATTGTTAAAAATCACTTTATAGCTTAGATTGTTAAAATCAGCCTGATCATTCTTATGTCTCTTCTAAAGTCAAGTTCTATATGGAAAGCAAACTAAGATGTTTCTCACCAGGAACAAAGTGAGAAAAGAGGAATAAGGAGAAATTACCTGAATTCATTGCTTCATGGCATCAAGTGACAATATTTTGATATATCTTTCTCATATCATTGGTGTCCTCCCTGATGGGGAAGGGAACATTCTAGAACTTTTGGCTAAAATGTTTTCATCTCTTTCTATAATAAGGGAACAATTACAGCAGGACTTTATCCACATTGGACAGAGTTTGGATGAAAACATCATGATCTTTGTTATTTTCTCCTTCTTTGTTTTAGTATGACCTAATCAGTAGGCATATAAATATATTCTCTTTATTTAGCTATATTTTGATAGGAAGGTGATTAAAGTTCTGATTGCTTAGGAGCCATTGATCTTCCAGGGAATGGGAAGATAAAATGATTAATTTTATCATAAATTGCTGATATTTTCATGATTTAATTCTTACTTTAAAACTTATCTTCTCCCTAATCTCTAACTTTTTAAACACATAGAAACAACTGCAGTAATCCTAACACTTAAGATTATTATTGTTTTTTCTCTCTATTAAACAGAAGCAACAAAAACTAATATAACGAAGAGATATATATCCTAACATAACTAAGAGAAGCTTGAGATTTTGTTAGGTTATAATTAAAATTGTCAGATTTAAGCACATATCTCTTTGAGAATGGCATTGTACAAAAATAAATTAACTTATTCTACACAAAGATGTTATTTAATTTCTCTTCAATCATGGTCAATTTAAAATAATCTCATGCTAAGTACTCTCTGGATTTTGTCAAGACTAATGAAGAGCACATGTACGTGTAAAATGCACATGGTTAAAAATCATTAAAAAAAATAAGAATGTGAAAGAATAGAAGAAAATAAAAAGGCAAAGAAAAGAAAGTGAGGAAAAGAAAAGAAAAATTCAAATAAGTTTCAAAAATTTAATTCATGATCCTAAAAAGGCATTTCTTTTTTTTTAATTTTATTTAATGGTTTTTTTTTTTTTTTTCAGCACGGATTTTTTTTTATACATTTCTTGAGTACAACAGGGTTACATAGACATTTATGACATATCAATCATTGTCAGATCACATGATGTATCTTCATGAATACAACTAAGTCAATCACTAAACTGACCTTGAGAAGTAGGGAGGAGGAGGAAGTGGGGCGGGAATTAGGGAAGGGTTAAATGAGAAATGTGTGCATGGATGTCTTTACCTATACTAGCTTGTACCCAACAAAGATGTGTGATTACAGTGCACCAAATAAGGGAAAGATTAAAAAAAAAAAAATTGTTAAAGTTACACTCGGAGATTTTGGATCTAAGTAATGCAGAGCCCATTTCTATTAATCTGGCAGAAACAGCTAAGACATTTGTAGATCAGCTTCAAGCCTGGCCCTTGTTTACCTCCTTGCTAGGAGGAGTTATTGTAGCAACAGCAATAGTCATTCTAGGTTTATGCATTCTACCACTCGTACGCCTTGTGATCAATGCCTATGTTAGTATATGAGCAGATTTACATGGAATAAAAATGCAAGCACTGCCTCGCACAGGGCCTGGTAATCAATGACGAGTTCAATTTTCTCAGAGCAAATCAACCTAAGACAGGGCTCGTTGAATGACTCATCAAGACCCCATGACAGGTAAGGTTAAGCACCTGGTAGGAAACGACCTAAGACAGGCACAGTCCTTCGTGCATTTCAAAATAAAAACGGGGAGTTGTGGGAGCCCAGCTGGGCCCTTTCCCCCCTGGCAGTTGCTATCTGCATATATGAGCATTTATACTGACTCTTCTGCTAAAAAGGCATTCTAATGGTATAATCTAAGTGTGCCCTTTAACTGTGAATGGCAAAATAACTGTGTATATTATAAAATTTGTATTTATCCTGAGTATATCAGAAGAGCTTAGTAAAGTGAGTTGAACATTTTAAAAGTTGAAAAATGGTTTCTTGGCCCCCAAATTTTGGTCAAAATTCATTTATTAATGCATTTATTTGTGAATGTTTCCCTATTTCTCAGAGTATTTCAAGCAGCTATGGGTTTCAACCTGGATTTTCAATGGATTATGCAGATGTAGAACACTTATTCTAGCCCTATTCTGTGAGGGTGATTCTGTGTGTGTGTGTGTGTGTGTGTGTGTGTGTTACTGCGAATGGAACACAGGGACATTCTACCTCTAAATTGCACACCCAGACCTATTTTATTTTATTATGAAATAGGGTCTGACTAAGTTGTGGAGAGCCTCACAAAGTTGCTGAGTCTGGCTATGAACCTGAAATCCTCCTGTTTCATCCTCTCAAGTACTGGGATTACAAGAATGCATCACAATGCCTGGCTGTAAGGCAGCTGCTTGAGTAATCTATTTATTCTGATATTCAGGATCCTGGATGATCCATCTGGCTCAGTGGAAGCACTGATAATTGAAAATATTGAGAAATCAATGAAATGCAGAATATAACAATGGAATGAACCAGATGAGAATTCTTAAACTGTTACCCTAAACACATATTTTAAATTCAACAAAGTATAATTCATAAACTAGACTACCTACAGCATGATTGAAGCTATTCTTAGTCAGAAGTGGATCTGAGATTTATGTATTTTGTTATTCTTCATTAAAAAATCAATTCTCTTTTCTCCTTTCTAATTCTTTATTGCACGCGCTCGAAATTCAGAACTTCACATATACAGTATTCACAAAAGCATTTGTTTAACTACTGCTTTTTCCATATCTATTTGCTTTTTTTCCCTCTCAGATCTATGCAAAGTAAAGTTTTAAGTAAATTTATAATTTGTAATGCATGCTCTTAAATATAAAAGTCCTAGAGAGTGACTATGCATTCATTTTGTAGGACTTCCATAACAAAGTACCATAACTGGAAAACTTAAAATATTGGAGAATTATGGTTTTACAATTCTGGATATTATGTCTCAAATCGATGTATTGGTAGAGCCTTGCTCACTTCAGAAATCTCTGGGGGAAGATGTTTTTTTTTTTTTTTTTTCCTTTTCTAGCTTCTAGCTTCTTGGTTTGTGGTCACATGTTAGTTTTCAATATGGAATATCTCCTGGAAGAGTTCATGTATGGACAAGCAGATGTGATATAATTAAATCATGAGGATTATAATCTCATCAGTGGATAAATCCCTACTAATGGATTTATTAGGTAGTAACCTAGTCAGGTGGGGTACAGCTGGAGAAGGTCGGTCGCTGGCTTAAGTTCTTGGGGACAATAGGTCCATAGAATCCCTGCTCTGGGCTCTCTATGCTTCCTGCCATCATGCCCTGAACTCCGCACACGTGACCTTGCCTAATATGGATTGAATTCTCTGAAACATCCAGGACTGTGAGCAAATAAATCTTCCTTCCTCTAAGTTGTAACTGTAAGGTATTTTGCATCATAGCAGTGAGAATGCTAACTGAAACACCTCCTAACTAATCTCTGCCTCCATCTTTACCTAGCTGTCTTTCTACATAACTGTGTCTTCATGGAACATTTTTCTCCTCTAAGGACACTAATTGTGTTGGATGAAGGCCCATTCTAATGACCTAATCTTTTCTTTTTTTTTTTTTTTTTTTTTTTTTTTTTTTTTT